>UYYA01004041.1:0-185890 GCA_900624975.1 Angiostrongylus costaricensis | reverse complement strand
CCGCATAAAAGAACACCTAGTCGGTAAATCTAAACTAAAACACAATACCCCACTAGGCGCGCATAGGATGCAAGAACACAACGGAGAAGATTTTGAGGTAGGAGTCACTATCCTTACGCAGGAATCGAAAACATCAGCGCGAAAAACTCTTGAAGCGTTTTGGATCAATGCCAAAAATTCAAAAATGAACCGCAAGGAGGAGTGTCTTGTCATCACGCGTGACCTAGCGCCATACCTCAGGCTGATCCAATGATCTGACATGGACCCAGTTATCGACCATGTATTACTCTGTGCGGCGGCTATCCACCAACTAACTTAAATACTTACAACAAATAAACGGTAGGTGTTTGAATGAAGCTGTTTCTTATGCGAATACAAATCGATTTATCAAGTTTTATCTGCTGGGGTTATGAAAGTAGATCGCTGAGTAGATCGCATCTCAATTTGACCTTTCCAGGCTCTGAAGAAGGCGAAACCGCCGAAACGTCAGCAATTGTGTTCTAATAAATTCTATATTAACAACCTCGTGTCTGCTTATTGATGAAAAACATTGAGTCACGTCATGTTTTGCAGCCACAAAGGCATATTTTATTACAACATTAGCAAGTAGATGGATGAATAGAGAATTGAAGGTTTTGTTTTCATATGTTTACTCAAAAAAGTGAAGCATTTGAAGTGGTAAAGACGAGATCGAACTTCATCTTAGCAAGGATACTGTAAATACCTTGCCACTACCCCTAAAAGATGCCAACTAAGCCTTCATTTCCCTTTATATTCATGCATATCTCTCAGTCTGACGGGTTCATATACCCATCACGTCTGTTTGGCTGCTGTTTTTTCCATCACTAAATACGCTGGCTGTTAGCGCGAGTGACGGGGCGGCGGCCCACAGGGAATACAGCGGTCAATTCAGAATGTGGGCATAGTATTCACGAGAGACGTGGAAGAAAAAGATCTCATCCGTAATCCTGTCCACTGCCTTATCTGGGTGGTATTAAACACAAAAAGTAAAATTTGATATAAAACTTCAGACAAGTAGTAGTTGTTCAGTTGCGTTATTCCTAGGTGGCTAACAGAGTGTTTTCTCTGTTCATCTGTTCTGTAAACTTTCGATGATTTTTTCATAAACATCTCTCAACACCTCAACAACTTGTATTCGTAGTAACACGCAATCGGACCACGAAACAATAGAATGAATGACGACTCATTCGTAGACATCGTGCTCGTGATGACGTCGTTTGAATGTGTTGAAGTAGCGCTGTTGCTATCCTCTTTAACAGATGATTGATTCTCCTTTGCCAATAGGCCGCTCACAATGGCTGTCGAGATTTGATTTAGCAAATTTCGCTCAGAGTTAACCAAAATTTGGTCACTATATTTGCACACGACTTCGGTGACACAGAGAAGAATAAGGAAGACTTCATCATTGTGATTGTTCTTCTTCTCAAACACTCTCGCCTTTGATAGCAACCCTAGAGAATTTGCGAGAGACTCCTGATTCTATCGTTTCTCTAAGTTCGTAATGACAGCTGAGAAGCGGAAAAAATGCACTTTAGATCCGAAAAGAGGAAGAAATGATTGTAAGAGATAACTGAAAGGTGCTAAAAGTGGAAAACTCGCCCGAACATTTGGCAAGTGTTTTTAGTTTTTTTTTTTCAGTTTTTTCATTTTCAGTTTTTTTTATACGACTCGTCCTTCACATGAACTGTGCGGGTTCCAGAGTTTCCTGTATTCAATTCGTTTCCCCGTATCCGTCATCCACGATGGTCTCGGGACCTTAAAGTGTGGCTTCAGCTGCTGCTTGAGGATTTTCCTTTCATCATGAATGTCGTTGAATACTGGTCGAGTTGGTTCTCACTGGAATTCTGAAGTAGCTAGGCTAGAACGTTCCCACTTGGAATGCAAAAAGTTAATTTTTCCTAGACAAACTCTGTAAAGGTTCCTCAACCTTGTTAGGTTGAGAGATTTGGATAGCCCGAAGCGCGATAGAACCAGCACCGTAATCGTGATGACCAGCATCACTATCACTGTGCTATCCACCCATTGATACGTGATGCTCTGAACAAAACTATAACACTAGAAAACATTTAAAAAATTGAAAGAGACATAAAGGCTGCAACCGGATTCGTAGCGACAGCATTCCGTAAAAGAAGCAACCTCAGACAGCTCAATTTGGAGCCAGTTAATTACTAGCTGAGTCCTGTGTTTAATAAGAGCGCTTTTATGGAATAGTGTTACCCAGCAAAATGGCGAAGGAAGAAGTTTATTTTTACACTTATAAGAGACCTTCGAATTGAAGAAGCTCTATTCGGGAAGAAAACAACCCGGTAGCAGAGCGTCTAATCGAAAACCGTGAGTGTCCCTACAACGGTTTAAGCATACACGACGGGCATCAATGCATTGCACTTCTGTTGTGCAGCGTTTGAATCTGATATTCTCACGACAATTTCAGCAAAACGATTTTTCAGTGATTCTGCCGACATCATTTGCAATTCTCTTCATCAACTTTGCTGAATTGAAACGAATTTTTTTTACACTATTCGTAATCATATTGAAAGAAGTCATTCACTAAAGATGAAACGCTGTCACTTAGACGAAAGCTCCAGTCGATGATGATAACGGTTGATAACGAGGTGAACAATCTTTGGCGCAGCTACTTAGTTCTCTCATGAACTTACAAACAGATAAGGAGCCCGAATGTGCAGTGGCGGGTTGGAATATACTTTCCCACGAGCCTACAAATAACTACTAGTGAGCGGCACGCTGCGAATTGAATGGTGATAAAAAAAATTACGTCCACTGTCCATCTCACATCACAAGAAAGCTTATCGTAGTTCTAATAGCACATAAAAGGATAAATGGTAAAACACTTCGTCTTTCGATATGCGGCATGCGTTCAACCCCATTCGCAACATCGTAGTGAGTGGTTAAATGCACAGCTGAGCAGTGATTCTACTAACTTTCGGTGGCATGTTGATGTATCAAATCAGTGTCTTTTTTATCTTTTATGATAAGTCTCGTAGCAGTTTGCTGACACCGGCCGTGGTCGAGGGTTTACTTTGCATCGGGTGCATATGAAGCCAATGACTACATTTCACATTTAATTAATGCGCTGTACGCTATCTTATTAAGACATGCTAAACGAACAATGGCAGAAATGTTTCCTTTTTTAGAAGGCTTTATAGGTCTTAAAGAAGTTATCATCACTTAGATTTATAAGTACAAATGACTGCTCGCCAGAATCCACATAAGAACACAAACCACATCTTTACTGATGAGTGTAGAAAGATAGCGAGACGAAGGAAAAAAGTGCTTTAGTCCTCATAAGAGATAAGATATGAGCACAGGTTATCTATCCAACTAATCATTTAATGAATTCGTTTCAAACTCTTTCTTCGACTCATAGTACTATAGAATTCCATTCGTCCACAACGCAAAATATACGCATTGATCTTGAGAAAAACATTTGGAACTGGTCACACTGATTTTTTAGCTACACATGCAAGGTGATTCTTTGGTTAACACCATCCATTTCTACTAATATTAATATCTTAATACAACCACAACGTTGCTGAGATATTTGCAAAACTCTGGACCGCAGGTGTCTATGGTGGGGAACGAATGGTATAATCTATGGTATTTCTATCGATCTTTTTGCCACAGCAATCACCCGTCAGCGGGGTTGATCTGGGGAGCGCAAATCGGCATAGAACCCAGTTATGCTATGGCTGTAGTTGAAATCACAATGTTTAACGTTTTGTTTTTTCAAAAAAAAACAAAACGTTAAACATTAATATCTTAATCGCTATGGAATGATCTAGAAGTAGTCAAATAGGACGAAATAACCGTTATGTGAAAGAAAAACAGTGATGTTGATTTTTCTTAGGTTCAAAGTCATTTCGGTCGCAAGCATCTATCTTAAATTCAAATGGAAATGAATCATGAAGTGCCAAATCATTTAAAAGGTCCTTTTTTGATTTAATGGCCTTATTTGGTCAAATGTCGAATATAAAAATAGCACGAAAACAGGTTCTCGACTGTCACGATTTCTAACTAACTCTACTGGTTTAATAGTCCCTTGCTGCAATCTCATTTTCATGTAAGCCACAGCCATCAAGAAGGATTTCTCTCGTCGATTCCATAGAAGGAGACTCCCACGGGAATGCCGTCATAATAACACATCGAGTGGAAAATATTAAAATTCATTGCCATTCCAGCTACCCACACGTTTTGCTCTGTTACTGCAATATTCATAAATTTTAGACTATAGCGTTGACGAAAGTAGAAATCCAAAAAACTTAAAATGGTTATAGGCGTCCTATGAACACTATTAATAGATGCGCATGCATTTCAATGCATGTGATAAGGTAGTAACGTCAGCTTTGAACCAATATATCTCAGCCAGTAGCAAACTTCACTAGCTTCAGTAAAAACCACTACGAGTTTAAGATTTTTGCCCACAAGGTTCATTGGTAATAAGAAGATAAGTTCTTATTTTCTTGGGTCTACAAATGGTTTTTTCACCTTTTCTTAAACGTCCGTACTCATATCTCGAAGATGTAAGCAACAAGCGAGATGTTGCCCAGCAGAGCCTGACGATATTCCTCAACGTAACCTTGATTTCTGCTGTTGCTGTGTTTATTGGGCATTTCAAAAAATTCCAAAGAAAAAAAGTTATAGCCGAGAGTACTAAATTCCCTGATTTTTTAGCTCTGACCGAAAAGCCGGCTCGCTACGAAAGGCGTTAAAACTAAGACAATGGCTAAGAATGAAGATGGCACTATGAAGGCAAGAGAGAAGGAAGCCGATTAGAAAAGCGAAAGCTAGATGGGACAGGTCATCTAAAGAATCAAGAAAGTAAGTATTAGAAAGTAAAAAGAAAGAAAGCAGATTAGTAGAGTAGAAAGTAAAGTAGTAGAAAGATTAGAAAGTAAGAAAGAAGTAAGAAGCAAGAAAATAAAGACTACAATTACAAACTGATCAAAGGCAAAAATTTAAAACGTTAGAAAGAGCAGTTATAGAACGGTATATTACTAGAGACCTTCACGTTACCCTTGGAATATTTTTGGATTGCTTGAATGGAAATGAATCTGCTTATTGTCTTAGAAAATGAATGACATCTTGTACTACCTTATCCATACCAGTTTCTAGGTGAATTTTAGGTTTAAAAAATCAGCAAATCTTAATATTATAATAATGTCCGTTGAACAAACCATAAGAGTGGAGTGAAAGATTCTTAGAAAAACGACAGCAAAGCGTTGAACGATGGCTGCGGAAGGAATATGAGTAAGGAAGCCGAGAAAGTCCGTTATAAAGTCGTTTACCACCTAGTCGTTGATAAATTCATGTAACAAAGAAGCTCTCTGTTTCCTTTGGAAGTAGAGATGTACTCAAAACCAGATAACTCGTCCGCTTCAGCCTGTATTTCTCCACCTTATCCAGAACTACAGCCCCGATGGCTTTCCTAAATCCTTGTCTTTTTAGTCCACACGTAGCAGTCGCGAGCATCAATATTCTGTGAGAGCATGTTTTATTTTCTCCTTCAGTACATAAATGGGAAAAAACGAAATGTGGTGTTGAGTCTCAAATGAGATCTACAATTCAACTAATATACACGTACGCCACGCTGAAAGAAGCAGGAAAGAAAAGGACTCTACAGACTAGGTTAGGGTGCTCTGCTTCTTTCAGACACTCAACAACAAATAGTCGACCGAAACGGAAAACAAAACAGAAGTTAAGAAATATCTTAAGAACATGTATTGGAGATGAACAAACCTCATCTACTGAGAAGACCGAAGGATCATAGCTCTGAAGTGTGGACAAAAACAAGAAATGTTTGTTACGTGCGTGTTCGAGCTATAAAAGGATGAAGGATAAAGCTCTCGGTGTTGATCAATCGTTAAGGGATGCGCCATGCAATTGACTTCATTAACATTGTTTGGAGATGATTAAATGCATATCTGGCTTTTACAATGACTCGCGGTTGCCTACCGATGTGCCGTGCCAGTGTTGCCATCCTCCCAGGCAAGTCTGCTAGCAATTTGCGGACCCCGGAGGGATTGTAGTCTCGGTGGGCCATGGGCGCGAGATCGATTTCACGTGCGTGTTGTACGGCGCCTCCGACCACTGCGCCACACGCCCCTGAGCTTCGGGCTATAGATCGCGCAGAATGTTCCACATAGTTCTTTGAAAATTCTAGAGGATGTTACTGCAAGAGACCAACACTGTTTTGTTATAAGCAAAGCAACAGTTGACTAAGATGTACATAGTTATTGTGAGATAATCTCCTACACCTATCAGTGAGGATATCACAACCTTCACGTCAGATCCCAACGAGTTATTCATTGGTAACTTCTCTCAACAACGACGGAAAAGGGCTTTATACGAGAATTTTAGTGCTTTCGTGCCCTTTGAACGATAAGCTGTCTTCCGACACATTTATCTTACTAGTCATCGAATAATTCCAGCTGGTACAAGTAAGCACCGCATTTATCCTTATAGGAACAGCTACTCCGACGCGCGATCGGGTCAAACGCGGTGCTCACTTGTACCAGCTGAAATTATTCGATGACTAGCAAGATAATACGTGATGAAGCTGGTTAAGTGGACCAGTATTTTATTTGAAACAACTTTTTAAAAAAATAGTAGCGTACTTAGCTTTATCGATTAGTAGGTTCCGTTGTCCCTATTATTTTAGTTACCGATTGCACACTAATATGGGGACTTTACTATCTGCTGCACAGGAGCCCTATAACAAACCGTTAAGCCGTTTCAATTTTTAATAAAAACTAACTGCTAGAGAGAATTGAAGACATTTGGAAAATTTAATGTCAAGTTTTTCTGGCTTTCAAGTCAAAAAATTTTCGAGTAACCCTTAATGAAAGATGATATCATCTTCATTTGTGTCTCAGTGAAAACGAAGTGCATGAAATTTTGCTTTCGCTAAACTTTTCTATCAAACCAACATCAGTCAGGACACAAAGTGGAGTGCTCCGCTCATTAGAAAAAAACTTGCTGACAAAGGTGCTTGTTTTTGGCTCATTTGTTGCTTTTCAGTGAAGCAAACAAACCCATACTTAGTCACTTTTAGGTTTCAATTGATGTAGAATGTTCATAAACGGAATGCCAAAAATCAATACTAGTAACGAAAATTACTAATGGCGGACATCACTAATGAATTCTATGAGGACGCCTATAGGAGCCATGGTGCTACTCGTTTGGTCACCGCTCTGCTCAGAGCTCGATTTACCACCCGAAATTAGAAGAAAAAAGGCAGACCATCTTTCAGTCGTTTGCAGTCTCTCGGTGAAGAGCAACGCCATCGGCAGCGACTCAAGCAGAGAAGCCCTAGACTAACTTCTCAGCAAATCCACGAAAAATTGCACCAGTCAACAAAACACTGGGAATGTTGGCTGGACCGAACTACCAAATGGAATTCCAAACGAGGGGTCTTATCAAATAAATGTTTTCATTATAAAGCAATGGAACAATGAGAAAAACATTAAGTTTTGAATTGGGTTTTTTTATTTCTAGGAACTAATTTTAATAGTTGAGTAAATCTAATGCTATCAATGAAAATATTTTCATAAACTGGAAGTATTAGCAAAGCAAATAGTCGCTGTTATGATTTTTGTCTTCGACAACATCTCAAAAGTAAAAGGAAAAGCTTTTTCCTAGTACGTATACATTTAAGCTTCTATTGTTAATAAAAGAAGAAGAGGCGAAGCGAAGTGGTTGTTGACGCAGCTCATCAGGAAACACGGTGCTGATTCGAACACCTGCCAAAGGTTCCCGTTCTCCAATCCACGTGGTACGCCTTAGCTTGGCTTTCCTCAAAAATTCAAGAGGAATCAACTCGACCAGTATTCTAGGACGTTCACAAAGAAGAAGAAATCCTCAGACATAGGCCAAAAGAAGACGCGAAATGTTCGAATACCCTTTGTCGACGATGAAAACGAGGGAAACGAATCGAGTGCAAGAAGTGCCGGGATCCAGTAGATGTGATTAGGGGTCATGTAAATCAATTAAAATAAATAGCTGTACACATGTTAATGTTTAAAATTCTCGTGACGAATGCCTAATCTTAGGCTTGTTGCGCACTGAACGAAACCTAATTTCCAGTCTGCTAGTTTTCTACACAAAGCTGCCATCAGCAACCACCCTCAGCGAGATTGATCTGGAGAGCATAAGTGGGCATTGAACCCAGTTGTGCAGAGGCTATAGTCGAAATCGCAGTGTTAACCTGCTAACGGGTGATTGCAGATGGCACCACTAGGTAGGAAATTAGCTAAGAAAAACGCAGAGCAAGGACTTGAGTGGTGTAATGTGTAGTGCACGAGCCCCCGGAAAGGGAAATCGTGGTTCGATCTGGCCTAGGGTACAAGTTTTGCGAATATCTCAGCATCGTTGTGGTTGTAATTCACATCATATTCTACCGTGAAAAATTGTAGCAAGCAGAGAATAAAAGGTTAACATTCTAAGTTTCAGTCTTCACTAACTTTCAGGTTTTTCTGTAATGAAGATAGTTCATCGACAACTAAAACGCATAATAGGTTATGAATATGTCAGGATTGAAGAAGATATTGTATCGTGTTAAGGCTATGAATGGTTTCAATGATGCTGAGATATTTGCAAAATTCCGGACCGCAGAAATCTACTGTGGGGAACGAACGTGCTATTATCCTTTCCGGGCGCTAACGCGTTCACCACTACAGCATGCAGGTCCTTCGCTTCGCCTGTCTTTCAGCTAGTTCTATCGATATTAACGAATAGTTATGAAGAGTATGTATGATGATCATGTTTATTATATGTTACTATGGTCCATCATACAAACGTATTGCTGTCACGAGGTGGTAGTGTTTCACGAGTTATGCGTCCTTATTTCAGCATTTTCTTTGCTCACACATTCCATACAATGACGATGATTCATCACAGCGATTAAAATGAAATAATAAGCCATTACTAGTTAAATTATTACTCGGTGAATTAGTCTTTAAAAAGTACTTTTTGTATATTTCTAAGTGCAGAGTAGAGCTTTTCCCGACCAGCACTCAACAAAACACATGTGTCCAACAAGCTATCGATTGATTACAAGAAGAGCAGAAAACACTTCTTTGTCCTAGCTTTTATTCATTGTCTATTCTTTTTTATTGCAAGGTGTTATGAGAAATAGAAGGATGCTGAGATATGAGCAAAACTCGGAACCTTAGTTTGTCTTCGAAACAGCGATTACACTCATCGCGCCCTCACATGCTGTGCACCACACTGTGGTGTCCATCTAACTACTTCATTTCTATTGATGGATGATTTCCAGTAGAACTGGTAAAGCAAAAACTTCTAAGAGAAAGATAAAGCAAGTATGTTGATTAAAAAAATTGAAGCTAATGGAAGTCATATCAACCACTCCGTCAGCTTCGAAATGACTCCCATAGAGATCACTCCGCGCGAGCGTGTTAGAAACTATGTATCTCTCCAAAATTTTTACACTTATTGTTACTGAGTTACACGTGTTAAAGGGCGCGTCTGGCGTAGTGGCCCGAGGTGCCTTGCAATACACATTGGTCGATCCCACCCCCACGCTCACCAAGCCTTCCATCCCTCCGGGGTCGGCGAATTGGTACCAGGCTTGTCTGGAAGGATAGCAGCACTGGCTCGATACATCGATAGGCCACTTCGAGTCATTGTAAAGGCCAAATATGCATCCATTCACCTCCAACGATGCTTAATGAAGTCGAATGCATGGCGCTTCCCTCAGGGGTTGATCAACGCCGAGAGTCTTATCCTTCTATCCTTTATTGTTATTTATGTTTCAACGACTCTTTTGCAACGGATTGTCAGAAAAAACAAGATTTGGTCAAAGTTAGTGCTACATTATTTTTATGCTGCAGCTACAGCGACCTCATTAAAGATTAAGCGAAATTTAACATAATGTAATGTAATGTAATATAATATAATATAATATAACATAACAAGGAAGAGTTTTTCTTTAGCAGAGTGGACGAGCTAACACGATCGTCCCTCACGGTCTTCTGCCCACTGTCGATAGTGGTGTGCGAAGCTTCTATGAGCAAAAATATAATCAAGCTCATTTTTCTCATGATTGCTCATCATGTCTTTTAATGGCCGGAGCCTGAACAGCTACCAGAGAATAACAAAGCATCGCTTCAATGGGTAGTTAGCGAATGGGTTGACAACCAGTTCGCTTCACCAATGGGAAACAATATCGCAATCTAGCCGGAGAATTTTGCGCATAACTGCTCTTGAAATGTTAAGTCGATAGACATTATTTAGCTGTGTTCTGGTTAAAAAAACGAGTTCCACTATCTGCATCATATCAGCTAGAATCACGTCGATCAAGTGGACGAGAATTCATGGATCCTCAATGGAGAGGCAGAGGACGTTATTCACACGAATTCTTATTTGGCTTCAAATATCCAATGCCTCAGCTATATGGCTACACTTCTGTGGTTTCAGAAATCGCACTGCCTCTTCTAAGGGGAAGGTCTAATGTTTGTGTTGTTCACTTCAGCAAAAATAATAGAATGTCGGCTACCGAAAACCCCGATCCTCAGCACCGTTTTTTTCGTCGTTATTTTTGATCGGCTCTTAGCCTAAAGCATAACCGGACTACAGATGGAGATTTAGTCATCAGTCATTAAATGATAAAGGACAAACAAAGGATAAAGATCTCGGCGTTGATCTATCTCTGAGAGATGCACCATGTATTCGACTTCATTGAGCATCGTTGGAGGTGACTGACTGCATATCTGGCCTTTACAATGACTCGCGGTGGCCTACTGATGTATCGAGCCAGTGCTGCTCTCCTCCCATACAAGTCTGGTACCAATTTGCCGACTCCGGAGGATGGAGGGCTTGGCGGACCTGGGCCCGGGGATCGGTCCCGTGTGCATTGAGAGTCATCTGCGACCACTGCTTTACTACCCGTTTCCAACGAATACTGGATACATAATTATAGCCGATACTGGTGATTGCAAGACATGAAGTGCAAACTTGTAGTAATACGCTGAAGAACGTAATCTGTAGAGGATTAATTTTCATGTTACACCTAAAAATAGTCCGCTATATCACTTATTTCGTGCCTAAGTAAATAATGCAGATATATTAAAAACTTGTTTTCTATAAGCAGAACGCTTATACAGCACAGATTTCCTGCGAAGGAATAAATGCTTGGCATAAAAAGGTGGAAGTAATCCAGTAGGGAAAGTGTTACTTAGCGAAAGAGCAGGTTGAGCAGGAAAAAATTCACCGTTTCACCAAATAATTGCAGTGTGTGACAATTACATCGTCTTAAGACCATTAGCTATCTCAACTATAAATCATTAATCATTGACTGATGCTACACGGCATCAGTGATGTAGGATTTCTACGCTGACGTCGATGTCAAGGTGGTTCTGAAGATTCTGCTCGTAGGACAGAGAGATTCGCCCTCTTGGGCAGATGCCGTTCATTTCCATTCCTTTCCTCGTTACTGGGTATTTTAATGATGTTGTTTATTCCTATTCTGTTGTGACGCGCTGCACTTATGGGTGGCTTGTCGAGCTCTCACAGAATGGTTAAGTGAGCTTGCTTGTTGGTTATGATCACAAATTGCTTCCTATGTACTTCTCAGTAACTTGGTTGTATGCTTTTAGTGTAATCGTCTTGCAGAACACAAAATGAGTTTGCGAAATCACATCAACGAACTCAAATATAAAGAATGAGATATAAATATAAAGAATAGAATAGAAGCGTTTGCCGTTGATCAATAACTTAGCAACGCGCCATGCATTCGACTGCATTCGTAATTTCGTATAGGTGATTAATTGTAAATTTGACTTGTAAAATGGTTTTTAGTAGGCTTTCGATGTATGAATCAGTGTTTGAGCTTGAAGGACATGTTTGTTCCTATTCCACGAACTCCCCAAAAAATTTTATCCCTAAATTTTTATTTTTACCATTTGTCACCACATACTGTGCGTATTTTCTTAGAAGAAGCGCTTGCTTTGCAGTGGATGTAGGTACACTGACTTGACACATTAGTAGACTCCTTTAAGTCATCCTACTAGCAAAACATGCATTCACCTGCACAACAACATCACCTGCACGATGCTACGAATGGAACTCAATGCATGGCGCGTCTCCAAATTATTGATGAACGGCGATGCTTTATTTTTGTCGTTTTTAGCAGCAAATTATTTATGTCGCTGTTTGAATTACATCGTCCGAGATCTCGCTGAAAATGTGAAGACGTCGCTTTGAGTCTCATTCTTTGCCGGCGGGTAATCGCGTTAATCGCTAACAGCGAAATAAATTCTAACGACAGGTTTGGAATTGAAAACCCATTGCTCATAGCTGAACATTAACGACGCCGTTATAAGGCCCGGAGAGATAACAGGAATTGCTTCTTAATTGAAAAAGAAACCATCACGGTGAGTACAATGTTTTCCAAAACCCACTTCTACTCGACCTTGGCATGAATGATCAGTATGTTGTATCACTAACAAGCGTTAGGAAAAGTTCTATCCTAGCTGTTTTTCGATGATGTCGTCACCTTTAGAGCTGAAATGGCAGATTTCTTCCCGACGATATGTCACTGACTCTTCGAAATTGCACTGGGTTAAGTAAAGTGGAGCATCGTACGGTTTTTATGTTTATGTAACTGTTTACTCGTTCACTGTGGTTGCGGAGAAGTTGCTCCTGGGTGTTAAACGCCGTTGTACAGCAGCAGGCGACAGAATCATTTTAAACTGGAGAGGAGAGTTATTTCGAATCTAGTTTGATAGAAATGTATCGCAAGCAATTACGCTGCTTCTAAAAGAAACTAATCCTTCTAAAGCTCCCTTTAATCTAGAATGGAGCATAGGAGTGCCTATGGTGACTATCTACTGCTGGCCCGATACGGTTTTCTCGAGGCTCTAAAAACAGTATCCCAGAGAAATGCGAGAAAAGAACATTTGCTCAGAGACGAGACAACGACGGAAAAATATGCTGGAGCATGCAACGCTGAAGGCATTAAGATGTTAAGGTAAAAAGGTATTGCTAGATATTATGAGGAATCCGAAGACCTTATAAATGGTTTTCACATCAACCACTCAAAAAGAAAACTCTCCTTCTCATAAAATCACGGAGAAACTATAGAATACTAATTTTTGTTTATTTCCATCATTCAAAGCCGAATATTTCATTTTTATGGGTGATTTGCAATATTTTGCAAGCTATAGAAATGGAAGAAAATTATGCAATATTAACCTGATGCGTTGGTTCTAAATATACGAAATCGAATTGCTTTGTCTAACAATGATAGATTGAAGCTAGGGAATGGATTTCCCCATAGAGTGGTTTAACATTAATGACAACAACGATGCTGAGATATTTGCAAGACTCCGGAACGCAGGTAACTGCGATGGCGAGCGAACGCGCTGTTACCCTTCTCGGCGGCTAACACGTTCACCACGTTCACCTGTCTCTCAGCTAGTTCTATCGTTCTGTGCCATCAGAAATCAGGCGTCAGCGGGATTGATCTGGGTAGCGCAAACCAGCATTGAACCCAGTTACGTTGAGGCCGTAGTTGAAATCACAATGTTCACTTCTATTTTCTACCTACTAGAGCTTAACTGGGTTCAAAGCCGATGTTGATTCCCCAGACCAATTCCGCTGACGGGTGATTACTGGTGGCATTGAGTGATAGAAAACTAGCTGAGAGACGGGCGAAACGAAGGACCCGCATGGTGTGGTAGTGAACGCTATAGCCTAGGAAAGAGTAATCGCGCGTTCGTTCCCCATCGCAGACACCTTCCTACATTCCGGAGTTCGGCAAATGTTTCAGCGTCATTGTGATCATAGCACACGTAATACCCCGCCATAAAAAATTATAACAGGCAGTTAATAAAAAGTTAAAATTAATTACAACATTAGATTAATTATTAACTAGCACACCATTATTAGCAAACTAATATTATACTGCTATTAATTACTACCTTATTGTTAATTACATACATTATTTTAACCAGCACACTGGTAACTAGTAGACTAAGACGAAGATGTCGAAACATCAGCCTAATAACCTTCTTTATCAACCTCACCTTAGTTTAACAATTCAAAAAGGTACATCATTATCAAGTTTACTATTAACCCTCGCATCATCACACCAGTAGATGGTGAATACCACTTCAATTCGATGAAAAGTTGTCGTGGACAACATTTGAGCTTAGGAGCAGGCTTGAACGGACGGAAGAAAAATTGAGAAATAAAAAAGGATAAAACCATCATGCTGATGTTTCGGATATGTCAACATCAGATCCTTTAGCTCTTAGTTTTTTGAACTGCAAAAAGATTAGTCGATGACTAATAAAAAATCTCACTATTTCAGCGCCATAAGGAACGGTGGCCAACGTTGTTGTGCTAGACAAAAAATTTCGGGATAAATTTAGAACTTAGACGAAAAGTAGGTTGAATAGTGAAACCAAAGCCGCATTAAAAGAGGAAATTAACTGCTCAAAAAAGAGTCATTTTCGACTTCTGAAATAAGCAGATTTGAGGTCTATTCAAAGCGTTGATGGCATTGCAATACACGTGCCATGAACGCATGTAGCGCAGTGGCTAGAAGGGCAATACACACTTAGTCTTTGGTTCAATCTCGTGGCTCGAACAAAACAAACCTTCCACGCTGTTGCCGGTAAATTATTATTAGACTTTTCTGGGAGAATGGTAGCACTAACTGATCACATCGGTAAACCACTGCGAATCATTCCAGTACAGTCCAGATATGCAATCAATACTTGGACTCCAAAGTTACCGGTTCACTTTGGAAAATAATATGGCTGCAAATTTTCATCGATTCAATCCCCTAATTAGGGCAAACCGAGCGCCACCACTCCCATGATTTCGGTATCACCAAATCGGTACCGAACATGTCTACGCACATGGAAATATTTCCTTGAACAACCACATCGCGACATCGACCAGCCGAGGACCATCGACTCGGATTAACGCGGCTCTGAGGAAGACAGAGGAGTCGAAAAGTTAGCCGAATAATAGTTTTTGTACCAACCTCGTGTCAGCTGAATTGTACAGATAATTACTTCCTTGATGCACCAGTAGGTCTTAATCTATTTGTACCGACCAAATGTGCACTGAATCACCTCTATGAATCGAGTAAAATTCATGGTGCATCGTCTGCGGAACAGTCAGCGCCAAGTGTTTTATCCTTTTTGGTGCTAGCCAATGCCGCGCTTTTTTGCGGTGATCTGAACTGGATCCTTAATTGTTCACAATAAAGCAAAGGAAACCAGTCTTTCGCTCAATCAAGTATTTACATCACCGACAGAACCTCTCTACGCACTCTGTGAGTGGAATGGAATCATATAAACTTTCGCAATAAACTCGTGTAATTCTCGATTTCTGGAGTAACTCCCAGGTAGTTATTGATTTATTACTTGAATATTTGAATGGCTTGTCTTCAAAAGTTTCGTACTGGTTCTAAGAACAATTTCCGCTTCCGTCGTTTTCTTCCTCAGATATCGCAAGGATGCCACGCAACACAAGTTTTACCTCCGTTCAAAAGCATCTACTACACAGCAGTAGCTGACGTTTCGGCAGTACTGCCTTCTTGAGAGCTTGGAAGGATATACTGATGTGCTCTAATTCTCTATTCCAAACGCTTCAATAACACAGAAAAGGACTAAAATTTATGTGGTAATCATACTATCGACAGCCTCTCGAAAACGCACCTTTAATTACGCGATTTCCACTGATGGGGAAGAAATAATCAGAGTCACATTTGGCTGACGACTGCACCACCCCACATCAAGAATCGATGCGAAGATACGGGGCCAAATCTCGTGTGACCTCTGCGCATTCCTCCTTGCTTCTAGGGTTCTTAGTATTTATCCAAAAAGCCTAAAGAAGGTTTTCGTGCTGGTGTTTTGGCATCCTGTTCGAGGATAGTGACTTTTATATCAAAAACCTCTGTGCTATGCTTTTGTATCTCATGCACCTCTAGTGGAGTACTTTGTCTGGTTCTTCGTTTGCTATCTAGGTGTTCTTTTATACGCATACATAAAGGTCTGCCCGTTACGCAATATTTTCGTCTCTGCAAGTATTACGAGAGATCAGGTACATCGTAGTTGAACACATGCAGTCACCGTCCCTGACATAAGGTCAAATTATGCAATTCTTTGTTTCACATAGACGGTCATATAGGCGGTTACGAACTAATTGAAGACGGAGAGTATCCGGTCGAATTTCTACTGTCGTAACCGATACCTCTTGAATGTGTCCTTCCTAAGCACCGTTTTATAGCTACACTTACTTCATCGCTGGTAAAGGGCAGCATAAACGGGATTTTCTTTTGGCCAAGTTTTCGCTTTTTTTTCGCTTTCTCGTAGAGTTACTATTTTAATTTCCATTTGGTATATACGTTGCTGATTGAGTACGAAATTTTTCCGCTCAAGTCTGGAGAAGGCCGTGCCAACCCGTTGCTGTCTCATTACCATACGCAATCACTGGCAGTGGAGTATTTTTTCTCAGTCGGAGCGAACTTTGCGTCTTGTTATGTCCTAACGTGTCGGTGGAGAAGAAAAAAAAAACTTTGTTGTACAATAGAGTACGACAAGACGAATATAAGGTAAACCCAGGAATGGATGGTAATCGGATAAGGATAAAATATAATGCACTCGGCTTTGATCAGTTCCTGAGATATGCGTCATGGATTCCACTCTATTCGTAGCATTGTAGAAGTGATTGGATGCATATTTGGTCTATACAATAACCTGGAAAGCCTACTGGTGTATAAAGGATATGTTTCCTTGCTCCCATACAAGTCCGGTAGCAATTTGCTGATACCGAAATGATGGTTTGCTCTGGTCTAGGAATCGGTTCGATGACAGTGTGTAACCAAACTTGTAGAAGATGAATCGATAACTTTAGAAGGGAAATGAAGAGGAAGAAGAACTGATAGTAAGCTCAAATGGAGATGTTTTTACTTTCGAAACATTTCTGAAAACCTCGTTCGATTCCTTTGAAAGAGTAAAGCAATCGAATTTAATTCTTTGCCAAGAAGAACACTGATATTTGAAGAAGCATTTTATCTTCAAGACTTTTATCTTTTATCTATTCCAAAACACATTTTTACGATTTTCACGTTCACATTGAAACTAAGTCACGTAACTAAATAAGTCAGAACGCCTTTGGCTAGAAGCGCTTCTTATTAATAGGCTAGAATTTCAACCTTTTTCATTAATTTGAATAAAGAAAACAACTTCAAAGTAACGAATTCGAAAGTATGAAGCGAACTTTCTTTCTTTCTTTCTTTCTATCTTATAGCTTTTTTATAACTTTGCGTAAACCAATTAGGTTTTTTTACAATTACTTATTGCTAGCAATAATTTCGAGGCCAGAAGAATTCCGTTCGAAAAGATTTAATAGAATTAAAATAAGATACTTACGTAATCCAGCAGAAAGTGCTCCCACAGTGGCCAATCGCATGTCACGAAGTTTGAACAACAGCACGTTCACCAGTCGCCTTGGTGTCTTGCGGAACACCGGCACCGACAGCGAACGCGGAATCCGCTTCAACGACGTCGGCATATGATATTCGGTACTATCAACGACAGAGGATTCTTGGCGATTAAATTCTGGTTGATTCTATTGTGTCGAAGGTTAAATCAGATCTGGTGGACAAGCAGCAAACGTTATGTTGCGATATCAACAACAATGCATGGAGTAGGGGGTGTGGCAGAAACAATAGAATAATTGCTCCACCCCCGATCTATCAGAACACGTTTTCTGGGAGGAAAGCTCGCATAGCCACCGTAATGAGCTGAAAAACAGGGATTCAGCGGGACTCACCTTTCAGAACTTCCAGTGGTCACTAAAATTTTACAACCAATTCAATATTATCTATCACATTTCTAAGTAATTAAATTACGTTTCACCACGTCACTTCTGGGTTCTGGTTAATGGTCATCGTCTGGATTCCATAACATGAAAAACTCCAAGGAAAAAATCTTGTAGACAACAGTGTTGACTACCGTGATTTAAGAAAAACATTTCAGGAACACTCCATTCGCGTAGGAGAAACGTGACGATAATGAACTGAATAATTTTGCGACAAAGCGGAACTGAAGAAGAAGTCTGGACTTTAAGGCAAGATCTTGTTTTTTGTTCACAGACGTGTTGTGTCGGAAAAATATGGTAGTTAATGAAAGCATTTAAAAATGTGTACACTCTATTTCATAGAAATGACCATCTTTTAAATAAAGAGTGATGATGACAAGCACCATTGAGACCTGATACAAACAAGGGATAGGATAGAGGGATAAAGCGTTCGGCGTTGATTAATCCCTTAGGGAGCAATTCGTTCGACTTCGTCGAACATTATTGAGATGTTAACCGTTTTATTTACTGCAGTCTTTTTAATGGCAGAGTATATTGCGAAATATTGCTTCAATGATGCTCAGATATTTGCAAAACTCCGGATTATTGAGATGATTTAAAGCACGTACCCCTTAAACAAGGATTTTCGGTGGTTAGACGTTGCCGACCACAGAGGGATGGATGACTTGGTAAGCATGTGACCTGGTTCGAACCAGTGTTTTTTCTAGGGTGTTTTGCAAGACGTCTCTAACTACACTACACGTGCCACTATTAACAACGTTCAAATTAATAATGAGCGCATATAGCACAGTGGTTATAGTTCCTTTCCAATACATGTGCTGCCGCATGTTTAATGCGGTCCTGGCTAAACAAGCCGTCTATCTTTCTGGGATCGGCGAATTGCTAGCAGACTTATTTGGAATGAGAAAAAAGATTCACTCAGACACCTTTACGATGCCTAGCGGAGTCAAATGCACAAGGCATCCCTAAGCGATTGATCAACGCCTATAGCGTTCTTCTTTCTTTTTTAATTTTTGCACCTTCTTACAGTTTCTGACTTTCTTAGTGTTCAGAAAGCAAAAACATGACGAATTTATTCATGGCCATTCTGAAATAGAAAGACATTATGAAGGACGAGTGTCTCTGAAGAGGTTTGACAGCAGCACGCAAAGTGGTAACGGCTCTTTTGGTCACTTATGTCAGCTTACGATTTAGACAAACAAGTTCCTTCATGTAACGAATTCGCTAAAGAAGGGAAAGAAGAAGGTTTTGAGAAAAAATATCAACACATGTAATGCGTGCAAGATAAAAAGGATAAAGGATAAGGCTTTCGGAGTTGATCAATTCCTGAGGAATTCACCGTGCATTCGACTTCATTAAGCATCGTTGGAGGTGATTGAATGCGTGTTTAGCCTACACTCGTGGTGCCCTACTCCAGTGCTGCTATCCTCCAAGATAGGTGTGGTGCCAATTTGCCAACTACGGAGGGATAGTACGCTTGGTGAGCCTGGGAGCGCGATCGATCTTATATTGTAGCGCCCCTCTAATCAGTGCGCTACACGCGCCCGTTTATTAATTAAAATCAATTATGCTTGGCAGATAGCTGAGGTGTTCACGATAAGATACCATAGCACTAGTGATAAGCCCGTGTAGATTTCAAGATTTTTGTGATATCTTGGTAGGCTTCACTCTATTGAGAACGGGTGTAGGTCAAAGGACCTCCGCGTGAATTCGATGAAAGTGATCTCATTTACCGCAAAAGCGAACTATCAAAAGAGGACTCATGAAGAAGAGAAAATATGGAGCGAAAATCAGAACCGACGCTTAAAAAAATGTTGTTTAAGAATAGCAAGAATGATTTCAATAAGTTTTGAATGAAAACATAATCTTTATTTCTACGCTATAACAGTGTTACTAATATGTGTTTATATTGTTGAGATTACACGAGGTTGTTAGAGAAGTTTATTCGGCGAACGTTTCGACGTCTTCGTCTTCATCATGTTCTTCAGTTGAGCATCTCGAATGAGCCATACTCACCCGGAGACGCTCTTTTATACAAGGTGATCGGTTGCAGAATTATTGTTTTGCTGCTCGATATGTGCTAATTTACAAAATACCGACTTCCAAAGGGTGGATTTTCCGTTGGGAAACAAATTCTTATCAACGGAAAATCGTATCAACAACAGCCGACCTGCACAAAAGATCGCCGCCGGGTGAGTATGGCTTATTCGAGATGCTCAACTGATAGGGATCCGGTTCGATACGAGAACGCCACATCGAGAAGAGAAACAACTGTGGACCATCGACAAGGATCGTCGGCTCTGATGAATACGAAGACCTCGAAGTGTTAGGCGAATAAACGTCTCTAACGATCTCGTGTAAGCTCAACAATATAAACACATGTTGACTATTATGGCACCGACGTTAGATGACGGTCGGTTCCAAAAATACTGTTACTAATAGTCTATCTAACGTTTCGTTCTTATCACATCGCCAATCAATGGATTCGAACGGTAGATGGAAGGAAATCAATAAGCCGAAGAAAAGAACTGGGTTAGATGAGGAACGTCCGGAAGGAATGGAAGTCAATATTATGTTATTTACTTTCGAATGATAAAATTAATGCATTTTATGGTTTAGATATGGCAGGTATTTAATTCAGTTCTCAGAAATCTTTCTCATAAATCGTCGTTAATGAGGCTTTTCGGGTTCATAACTGAGGATAGTTACTTTTTTAGTTGTTGGCAACGACTGCATTTATTAGAAGACTGGGAACTTCCACGGGATATGATTCCTATTATTGTTGTTATTGATTTCAGTACTATTATTATTAATGGCATCATTAATGTTATTATCATCAACAACGTCGTGATGCTCGATTTCAGTTGAATGGGATGAAGTCAAAACAGACACTGACACCCTCAGACACCAGAAATTTTCTTCAGTCAATCATGTGCACTTTTTTGCTCTTAAAGAAAATTTCTCAGTTAATAACGCACGTTTGAGAAATATCCAAGTAACCGGAGAAAGGTTATTCAAATATGTCAGAATGCAAGGGAGCTAGGAGCGAGATGGTTAAAGGTGCTGAGAATTTAGTTCGATCTGCCACACTGTGCTAATCGAGGCCTCTGACTCTTCAGGATTGGCAAATGGATGCAGCACTTGTTTAGGAGAATAAAAAATAATGGTACGATGCATTAGTAGGCCACGGTAAATCATTATACAAGCTAAATATGCATTCAGTCACCTCCTCGATTCCGTGATTGGAGCTAAATGCATGACACACCATAAAGACCATAAAGAGATTGGTCAACTTCGAACGTTCTATCCTTTACACAATGTGTGACTCTCTTTTAAATCGAAAATCTTTTGTCAGGTAGCGAGAAAGATCCGAGAGACAAAATCCATAATGAAGTGCGGTCAACGTGGATTCGGATCAAGGCAATGTTGTTTTAGCAAGGATGGCACTTATAAACTCCATGATATCTCAAGAAGAAAAATCGAAAATCAAAGTCGAATAAGTATTCGAACAACTGGAATGTCTATTATACCTCTATATTTATTACTGCTTGAAGTCGATCACACGGGACACCGCCTAAACACTTGCAAAACTTGCTGCTTTAAGACAATCTTACCCACAACTCTGTTGCCTTGCTTTTTCCATCGAAAACCAATAATTTGCCCTCTTTTTCAAAACTTTACTACGGTCTCACCTTTGTCGTCTTTATTAGTTCTATTAGGATTGGGGAATTCGAACACATTTTTTTCATTTTCCTGCACTTTAAAAATGGGCTGGGAAAGTGCAGTGGTTAGTGACGCCGATGATCAAGAAGCAAAGGTGCTAGTTTGTTATCCGTCTCACACTCTCCTCTGATCCACTTAGGAACGCCGTAGCCTGGTTATCTCCAGAATAGCAAGGAGAGTTGGCTACCAGCATTCTACGACATTCACAAGGAAGACGAAATGCTCAAGTAGCAGCTCAAGCAACACGCGAAATGTTCGAAGACCACTGTGGACGAAAAATGCGAGTGAAACGAACCGAGCGCAAGAAGCACTGCGCTTCACATTAGATATGCTGATACGTTATGTATAATAAAGAAACTTCAGAAACTACGGCAGATTGTCAACTATTACTTATCACCAATTAATCGATAAAACTGCTACCGTCCTTGTGTACGAAACCAAGACGTAACGTGACAAACCCTCCTTCGACCAGCAAAAGCCAGATGGTTAAAACTAATTGACACTTCTAGAAAATCAAGAATAAGCGCAATAACGTCAAACCTTTGCGCGTAGAGAATAATTCATCCATTATCTCAAATTAAGAACGAAGTTTGAAACATTCATTTGGAAACCCATACAATTGCAAACTCGTGCCAGAAATTGTTCGCTGTCTTGGAAAACAGCCTTTCGATTCAAACACGTCGCTGGCGAATCCTTGGAAACGAACTAGCATGGCTAATCGGCTTTCCTAAGATTCTAGAAAGAACCAAGTTGCATCGATATGCCAAAGAGCAAAGAGGAAAAGATGACAACCAATTCTCTAGCATTAAGGAAGTTTTCGATCAGAAGATAACAATTTCGAACTTTCATATAAATTACTTGATCAATGCCGAGGTTAGTAGAAAGTCGGTCGTGGGAGTTTCATATAACCTTTTTAAATATGAGTAGGATTTTTTTTGAAAACTGCACTATTACTTGAAAGATTTGATTTAAGGGCAAAAAAGTGATTATGATTCGTTACAGAATATTGTTGGTCGCCGAGAGCGTCTGGTTGTACTTGCAATATTACATCTGGAATCGAAATTTCACTACGCTGATGATGGCAGTAATAACAATTAATAATAGTAGGGGCAGCGCAGTGGTTGGTGACACAGTTAATCAAAAAGTAAAGCTTTAGTTCGACTTCCTACTTAACACTTTCCTCCAATATACGTGGGAACGCCGTAGCCTGGTTATCTCCAGGATTGCAAGGAAAATTGATCTGACCTGCATTTTACGAGATTCATAAAGAAGACTAAATCCTTAAGCAGCTACCAAAATAACACGCGAAATGTTCGAAGACCATTGTGGATGTTGGATGAGAGGAAACGAAGTGAATGCTACAAGTGCAGGGATACGCACACAGTAGATGTCATGACGGGTCACGTCATAATAATTATGATTATGACAATAATAATAATTAATAGTAATTAAAAATAGTAGTGACAATATTAATGGTAGAGACAGTATTATCAACTAGTAGTGGAAGTGATAATAGCAGTTGATAATAATTTTTAAAAAAATGAAGGATAAAGCTCCCGAGGTTTCACCTGGGAGAAGCGTCATCCACTCGACTTCATTAAACATCGCCTGGATGTGATTGGATGCATATTTGGCCTTTACAATGACTCGTGCTGGTCTACCGATGTATCGAGCCAGTGCTGCTCTCCTTCAAGGCAAGCCTGGTACCAATTTACGACCACAGAATGATGGAAGGTTTGGTGAGCCACGGGTGCTGGGACCGGCTCCATGTGTGCATCGCAGGGCGCCTCCTACTACTGCGCTACACGCATCTTCAATAATTTATATAAATGGTTAATAACGATACTAATATGAATAAATAATGGTAGTAGATAACTTTTTAAAACATCATTAGTGCTCATATCTACTGTTCGGACCTCATAATGTTTTACATTCGGTCCGCTTCCTCCTAACCATCATCCATGGAACTCTTGGAACTTTTTGCGTGTGGATTCGGCTGTACTTCGGGATCGACGTCTTTTTCATAAATGTAATTGAATGCTGTGATAGAGTGCTTAAAAGTGGATTAGAGGTAGTGAGTTGGTCCTAGATAAGTCATAATAATGACGAATAAAATTTTTTTTATTTTTTAACATGGCAACAATAGTAATAAAACGAGAGATGCGCAGTGGTAAATGCGAGATCCAATAAAAGACGCTAAAAGGCAAGTCGGGAGACGCTTTGGGAAAGCCAGCCCTTTCATCGATCAAGGATCGGAAAGTTCGTATCAGTCTTATTTGGGAAGACCTTCCTTCGGTCCATATAGGCTGGCGGGTGGCTGTGACGATGACCTGGTAACGCTGTGGTACGGTTGTCGTGAGATTTCAAGTGGAATCGATTCGACCAGAATTTAACGACAACCACTGCTTTCTTGATGAGCAGAGACGAGGTTGTTAACAAGGTTTATTCTGTACAACATTGGCTGACGCTTTGGCGTTTTTGCCTTCCTTAGAGTCGTTTTGCCCTTTTTTTAGGCTCTCAGTTTTACGTGGATCAGAAATGTATTCAATAATATTTATGAAGAAGACCAAAAATCATCTAGCAGCAGCGGAAATTGTGCGCAAAATTCGATGTCCTTACTGGATGATGGAAGCAAGGAAACAAATCGAATACGAGAAGTTTTGGGATCCGTAAATAAATATGGGGAATGGTTATGTAAAAAAAATGGTGATAATGTGAAATGCATACATCAACCCAATACCTTCAATGGACGGAGGTTTCTAGAAAATAAACGCAGGAACTAGTGCAGTTCCTCAGCACAAAGTACCACATTGCGCTGTGAAAACGGACCATGTAAATATTCCAGGGATTCAAATATTTATTTGTCGCCGATTATAAGCGGGTTACAAACAGATCACCAGAAAGATCGTAAGAGAAATAACTCCATAAAACTGGGATTGTTGAGAATCAAACGATTTCAATGAATTCCCTACAATCCAGGGTTCCATCATATGAGTTCCATAAATAATGTCGAAAGTTGATGAATTAATTACTAATATTTAATAGAACAACTACCATTAATTAATACAGTGGCAACCAACCGTCGCCGACCTTACTTCTACTTCATAATTTAGTAGACCGAATTTCGGATTTCAGTTAAAAAAAATAAAAGCTCTAGGCATTGATCAATCTCCGGGAGATGCGCCATGCATTTGACTTCATTAAACATCGTTTTAAGGTGCTGAGTGCATATCTGGCATCTACAACGACTCGCGGTGGCCTACCGATATGTCGAGCTAGTGTTGCTATCCTCCCAGGCAAGTTTGACTCCAATTTGCCGATCTCGGAGGGATGGAAGGCTTGATGGGCCATAGACGTAGGGATCAATTCCACGTGTTTGCTGTAGGGCGACTCCGGCCACTGCGCCACACACGCCCTTGGATTTCAGTTTATATTCCATTTTTTGTTTTCTCTTTTATTTGGTGCGATAACGGCTAAGTACTTTCCATTTTCGAAATTTATTGCTTCCGATTGGTTTTAGATATCCGTTTTCTTTAAAATATGCACTTTTATAAGGGTTTTTTCAGCGAAATTATAGCCATAAAGTATAGAATATCGCCATGGCTAGGAAAATGGAGAAAAGGAAGTATAGAATATCGCCATGGCTAGGAAAATGGAAAATGGAGAAAAGGAGAAAAAATGGAGAAAAAAGAGGAAAAAGAAAGGAAGAAAAAAGAGAAAAAATGTGTTGCCTCCCTAAAATCCTAGCCAAAAATTAACCTATGCCAGGACGTGTCCATGACCTTAAAAGAATCCTAATTCTCAAAAGGTGGAAAAAATTCTTCCACCTCATATGTGTCTTGGCTAGCTCCAAGAAAAGACTTGAGAACGCCCGTAAAGCCTATGTTGCGATTATAGGGGTTGAAAAAATTCACCCAAACAGCAAAATATTTGTCAAATGGAAAAACCCTAACCCATTCTTGGCTCAGCGCAGTGTTTAGTGATGCGTCGATTACGAAGGAAAGCGATAGTTCTAACCCTTCTCCAACGCTCCTCTTCGATCCATGAGGAAACGCCTTTGCTCGGCTATAGGTTGCAAGAAGAATTGACTCGACCACCATAGATGGTGAAACTCTCAAGCAACACCCGAAAAAACGCACGAAATGTCGAAGGAACTTTGTGGATGATGAAAGCGAGGAGACTAAGTCAAATGCAAGAACTACTGGAATCTGTACAGTAAATGTGATGACAGATCACGTAAAAATAAAGGACTGCTAACTTATCTGTACTGTAGAATTAAAAATCGGACCTAAATTTCTCTAAATGTCGAAGGACGATTGTGTTTTACCATGTGTAGGAAGATGTTCCAGATCGTCCGATCTAACCGGAATCTTTAAAGAACTAGGCGGAAACCTGGAGCCTTCACCACCGTAATTTCGTCCAGCAAATAAATCAACGCCTTGTACTAATCTTCTATGTCAACGTTTTCCATAAAAGAACGCCATACCCAAAGAAGACTACGTAGGTTTATCTTCGTCACTGAATGATTTTTTTTGCATATTTTAGTACAAGTCGACACCAACTCTGATTGAAAAATAGGAAGTTTAACAAAAACGGTATAATTTTATGGATAGCCTACTTTGAATCGATCAAAATCCTTAAAAAACAATCAATTATCGATCTCTTCTTTCAATTTCTAAAAGACATCTGTCCCAGCACGAAAAACTGATTCGATACAATATTAAGCAAAACTTTACGGATATATATGGTTAGGGTTTCAGGAATTCAGAGCGCAGACGCGCTGTTTAGCTAAGCTTTTCGCTGACAGCCAGAAGTCTTTATTCAACAACAATCACCACTAGCAGCTAACAAATGTCAAACAACTGACAGAAATAAATAGAAAACAAACACAGTCTCTTGAGACTGTAACCTAGGCAACTTGCTACTATTATATTTTAATTCTATTCTATTTTATTTTTATTTTATTTTTATTTCATTTGATCCGTATTCACATCTTCTGTGCGGATCCCAACATTTCTCACGTTCGATTCGTTCCCTCACATCCATTGTCCACGAAGATCTTCCAACCTTTAGGTGTGGCTTGGGTTGGTGCTTGAGAATTTTCATTCCACTTTGAATGCCGTGGAATGCTGGACGAGCAATTCTCTCTGGGCTGCTGAGATAGCCGGGCTGGAGCGTTCCCAACTGGATCGCAGAGAGTGATTTTTTCTACAGACAAGCCTGGTGCCGATTTCCAACTATCACTACGCTTGTGGTGACGGACATCACTGCCACTGTGCTATCCGCCATTATTATATTTTCTACTACACTAAAATACATTTCTCCTAGAAATATCTGTGATTGTTAAAAGTACAGCAAAAAAGACACTTCTGTAGGTTTTATTGTTTCACATCTACATTACATTTTTTCACTGTTGACCAATGGCAGGTTTTTTCCTCAAACGTCAACAGTTTTCTCTTATTTTCAATTGTTCATTGGTGAGTTAACCAACGAATTTTCTATGATTTCTTTACTTACGCTAGCTGAGTAGGTTGCGGTCAACTTGACCTCTCCAGGCTCTGAGGAAGGAATCCGCTTGTGCGTAAGCAAGGAAATAATGACACCTCGTGTTTGCTAAACAAGAATATAATTGTTCGACCAATGCCAAGGATAATAGCAAAGTCGGTTGTGGGAGTTTGTTATGGTCCACTCCTCTATTTCCTCACTTTTTTTTATTCATACAGATATTCAAACATTCACTTTTTCTCGAGCTGATATTTCAGTTTGTCGTGATTCTCTAAAATTCATTGAGAACATGGCGCAGATTTGAACCCAACACCAGAATGACTCCATCATCATTTGAAGATCATCATCAAATGTTTCTTGGAAATAGAACAAAAAGCCTGATGATAAAACAAAATCGCTGACGTGGGCGGAACAACGAGGAGTTAAACACCTGGATCATTGATTGATTCCGTAATTTGTAATCAAGTGAACAAAATCGGCAACTTCTTCGGCAAAAAACTAAGTAAAGGAGAATAGGCTTAATTTTAAATTATTATTTACTGTCTACTCTTTTTAATGGCAGAGTATGTTGCAAATATCTCAGCGTAATTGAAAATAGGCTTAACATCTTTAAGCTTTTACAAATCCAACATCTCATTAACTGTTTGTTAACAAAGTTCATAGCTGCGTTAATAAGAACTGTCTAACGCTCGGCGAACAGTTTTCTCTTCAATACCCGCATTAACCGTAATCGTCACATGGTTGCCGTCACTTTTACGCAATACGAACTACAGCAGGCAGTAAACTCACCGTTTTTTGAAAAGCGTTCGTATTAAAGTTCTTTCAACGTCACCTCTTGCAGAAGTAACACATACAATTTCTGTTTTCCTTGCCTCCGCTTTCCGTATTATCGTCACATTTGTAGGTTTCGTTGACGAATTTCCCACATGCTCTCAGATTTCTATTGCGGCTTTTCTCTATTTGTTTTTTCTTTGACGCCCGTATTTGACTAATCTCTGCGGAACTGTGGTGATATTTCTCAGAAAATCATCGTTATTTAGCTACGAAATAAGTCGGGTTCCTTGTTGACTAACAAATATCATAAATTCATTAACCAACACCAACCTTGTGTTAAATAGAACGATGCATGAAACATAATAGAGCTCCATGATCAGTACTGAGAAGCCGAGAAAGACATTCATCGCCAGCAATGACAAGAAGAAGCCCTCTACGAACGAGCAACTTCTCACTCACTGTTGACTCAATTTTTCTCTCAAGATAACACAAAATGGAACTACACAGTCTATTAACATTTTACAGCTTAAGCCCAATGATAACGAATATAACCAAATTTTACCTCGAATTTTTTACTATATTGCAATAAGGAGCACATGTAGCGCAATGGTTAGAGGCACCGTGCAACACGTATGGGCTCAACCCCACTCCCACGCTCACCAAGCTTTGCAACCCTTGGAGGTGGGCAAATTGGTACGAGGTGCGCCTGGGAGAATAACAGCACTGATTCGACACATCGGTAGGCTACCAAAGTCGATGTATAGACCAGATATGACCAATCACCTCTATCGATGTTTAACGAAGTCGAGTGCATAGCTCATCCCTTTAGGATTGGTCAACGTCGAGAGCTTCATCTTTCATTCTTTATTATAATATACAATTTCAATAGTTTAAATTAAAGTTTTGTTGTTGCAAGATAGCGATACAGTGAAAATGACACTATTTTTATTTGTGAAACAACCACAATGATGCTGAGGTATTTGCAAAACTCCGGACAGCAGTTGTCCGCGGTGGGGAAGGAAGGCGCTATTGTCTTTACCGGGGAGTAACGTTCTCGCCACCACACCATGCGGGTTCTTCGTTTCGCCTGTCTCTCAATTAGTTCTATAAATCACTGCCACCAGGAGTCACCGCATGGGTCAATCAAGTCCGGAGTTTTGCAAATATTCCAGCATAATTGTGATTGTTTGACAAATAATACTCTGCTGTGAAAACTTGTAAAAGGCGGTAAATAAAAAGTTGATACTACGACTAATTTAATTATTACTGAATAACATCGCTTTTATTGTTTTCATTATCACTATTACTTACAATTTTTTCGCACGACCCGTCACACCTACTGCGCCGATCCCAGCACCTCATGCATTTGATTCGTTTCCTCGCATCCATCGTCCCCGGAGGTCTTGCAAATTTTACGTGCGGCTTCGGTTGCTACTTGATGGTTTCCATTTCTTCTTGAATGCCGTAGAATGCTGGTCAAGCATTTCTCCCTTGAATCGTGAGGTACCCGGACTAGAGCGTTCGCACCTGGGTTATAGACAGTGAACTTTTCCCAGACAAATCTGCTACCAGCTTCCTAATTCCGGAGGGAGGAGAGGTTTGGTGAGCACGAGCGGGACAGAATCAGTACCGTGTTAGTAACGATCGGCAGCACTACCGCTGTGCTATCCGTCCCCCTATTATTGATGGCAATGTTTTAATATTACTACTAAATCCCACGCATGTGCCTCTGATGACTTACCAACGTAAATCTGGGTAGGAAAGATAAAACATTAAGTAACTTCGCTGAAGAACCGAGAAAAAAATTAAGTTGTTCGAAAAATATCGGTAATTTAATGAAGAGGACAAGAAACAACAGGCTCTTTGTCGAACTCTTCGACTCCGTAGTTATTCATGCCACGACCTCTGCACATTGTGAATGTTGATGTCTGTCAGTAGAATGAAAGATCAGCTAGAATCATCGAAGGAGATATTAGGAAAACGATGTTGGGGGTATTCAATTTCAGAAAAGTGACAACAGAGAAAGTGAGAGAATGGTGGTGGTGGTGCAAAACTAATAAGCAGACGATCAAACATTGCGACACCGCCTTATAGTCCTACATGTCGAAAATCAAATAGGCCAAACACATGATGTTTACTAACAACGACAGACGATGGAGAAGAGCCACTAGGAACTGAACCCAGCACGACGTCAAACATACAGCAGAAGGAAGACCATCTAACTTTTGGTCAAACTTTTTCGCGGCTCTCCTGGAGAGCAATATAGTGCTCTTCAAATTCCTCTTTGAGCAATCGGAACCGACTGGACTATATTTGAACAAAGCAGTTATAAATGAATAGTTTACTGACGCCCGTTCAAATGGCTAAATGAGGACAACAAGAAGTGAAAACAACTGAAAATTAATTGAAGCTAATATGACACCAACGTCACAAAGTTGCTTTTGCTTTTTATTCTAAAAATAAATGAGCCACTAACTCTAATTTCCTGTGTTAGCTAGTGATTGGATACAAAAACATACTAAATTAACTCTTCGCAGCAAAGCAAACATTTGGAAAGGATGTCCATTTAAGCCAATGCATAAACTCTCCGGTCCACTTGGGAATGAATTACTCTCATTGCTCGCATACACATATTTGTTAGTTAATTCTATGTCATTTCCATCAATATCGCCTATAATACGACTAGGAAAAAAGTGAAGGTAAACGAAGAAAAACAAAAAAACAAGTTTCATTTTTATTGGAATTATTTTTTCTATCAAAATAAGAAAAATGTGGACTGGCACTTTAATCCCTTTTTATTCGCTGCCTACTGTTTTTCATGGCAGGGAGTGCCGTGAAATACAACTACAACGATGCTGAGACATTTGCAAGACTCCGGTCCAGGAGCCAACGCATTCCATGTGCGTCCTTTGCTTCACCTTTCTCTCAGTTAGTTTCCTATCTAACAAAAAAACTAGCTGCAGGAAAGACGAAACGAAGAATCCGCATTGTGGCAGAGAGGGCATTAGTCGCCGAAGTAATAGCTTTCTCGATCCTCACTACTAACACCTGCGTTACGGGATTTTGCAAATATCTCAGCATCATTGCAGTTAAACCAGAACTATTCATAAAAAACTGGTGAGATTCGTATTGTAAACAAATTAGTGAAAGCACGAGTATTAAGACAAGGGCTTAGAATAAGATCAGCAGTAATACAGTCTCAGAGGCATCGAGACACAGCTTGTCAACGACGGCTGAAAAACGTTGGAGAACAGTCATGTAACTTGGGGTTACGTTGGAAAAAAAGTAAACTGAAGCAAGAGTCCATAAAAACGAGAACATTACTCCATCGAATAAAATATGATCATTCAACCCAAACGCCATGTAACCGCGATTACAGCATTTTTAAAGGCAGGCTCAAATCCTTTTCAAGTATTTCTTTTGATTTCTGCAAATTACAATACCTTTTATTCACAACTTAACTGCAGTGTTTCGCCCCTCCACTTCCACCCCCCCCCCCCCTNCCCCCCCCCCTCCCCCCCCCCCCCCCTTCCCCCCTTGGAGTTGGTGGGTAAACAATTTCTAGGAAACTAGAAGACTTAAGGAGATGTGAACGCGACAGGATCGTAAAAAAGACTTTGCTCTATGGGTATGAACGGTATTTTGTAAATCATTAAATGAAGAAAAGACTCCGACTCAATCTCTCCAGCACCGAATAGCTATCGAATGAATATACATAGTGTAACAAAGAAGTTTTGAAGCCCGCCGAACTGAAAATGAACACTAAATATCCAAGTCCTCTGTTTTATTCTATTTGATTCGTCTTCATCTTTATTGTGTGGATCTCAGCACTTCTCACATTCGATTCGTTTCCTCTCATCCATTGTCCACGAAGGCATCCCAACTTTTACTCGTGGCTCCAGTTGCTGCTTGAGGATTTTCATTTCATCTTGAATGTCGTGGAATGCTGGTCGAGTCGATTCTCCTTGGAATCCAGAAATAGTCGGGCTAGAGCGTTCTCAATTGGATTACAGAAAGTTATTTTTTCCCAGACAAGTCGAGTACCAATTCCCCAACCCCAGAGGGGTGAGAGACTTGGTTGGCCCAAAGCGGCATCGAACCAATACCTTGCCTGTGATGACGGACATCACTACCACTGTGCTATCTACCTCCTAAATTGTTCATTTTACCTGTTAAAAATTCTTTTCACGAAAATTTTTAATGGACATCGACACTAGTAAAGGTAAATATGTCAAAAATATATCTTTGAGACGACAGACTGGTTAGATGGAGATCTAGTAAAAATCACCGCAGCCTAGCAGGGAAATCTACATTTGTTTGGGAACCAAAAGTGACGTGGTTCTTCTTAATTTTGCATAATTTTCAATTTACTTCTTTTTTCATTAATTAATAATGTTGCTCGGATCATATCACTTTTCGAAAAAACTGCCAAAAGTCTTCTCACCATCAAAGCTTTTATATCAGGTTCTATCAGTTTTCGAATTCTTAACGGCTGTTACAAAACTGCTCCAACTTCATCTACTTCAGAAATGTTGACGATTCAGTAACTTTTGCCTTCTTCAAAAGCCGAAGTTTTCTATCTTTAAAAAACCTATCTTTACCCTTTTATTTACTGCCTTTTTCTTTTTAATGGCAGGGTATGTTGCGAAATATAACTCCTATATAATGCTGAGATATTTGCAAAGCTCCGGACCGCAGGTGTATGCGGTGGGGAACGAACCTGCGCTGTTGTCCTTACCGGGGAGCAGCCCACTTCACCACTACACCATCCGGGTCCCTGGTTTTGCCTATCTCTCAGCTAGTTCTATCGACCCTGCCATTAGAACTAGCTGAGAGACAAGCAAACCAAGGACCCGTATGGTGTGGTGGTGAAGTAGGCTGCTCCCCGGTAAGGACAACAGCGCAGGTTCGTTCCCCACCGCATACACCTGCGGTCCGGAGCTTTGCAAATATCTCAGCATCGTATAAAAGCTATCTTTCTTTGTGAAATGTTCAATGCCCACTACCTTGCGAGATGGATGGATTATCGTGGTCCGCATGAGTGGCTAGCCTGAGGCTCCGACTCATGACTTTCTCCTCTGGGATTGCTTGAAGGAGCAAGTCTACTCTGCCAAACCAACGACTTTGGAAGAACTTAAAGAGCTCATATAAGAAGTTAATAGTTTTTTCGATTACTGAACTGACACAAGGTTAGTGTAAAAATATTTATTCGGCTTATGTTTCGAAGCCTTTGCCTTCAGAGGCAAATGATTACAGTCGATGATCCACAGGTTGTGGTCTCCACAATATGGTTAGTTACCGCACCGAGTCGAATTCAGTGATTTGGAACACCGATCGAATGAAGAATCTCACTCAACGGTATCTTTTCAAACAGAACAGATGTTGATGCACTACCGCAATCCGATATGATCTACCTTTTTGCCAGCTATGCGCCCTGCAGCAATCGGTTGCACACTATTTGATACATACCGTAGTAGCACATTTCTAAAAACCGCCGTTGATTTTAGCCTCAAAGTGCGTGTAACACAGCGGTTAGAGGCGCCCTACAATGTATGTATGGGTTCAGTCCCGTGTCCCAGGTTCATCTACCCCACCGAGGACGGAAAATTGGTTCCAGACCTGTCTGAGAGGATAGCAGCGCTAACTCCATAAAACGGTCAGCCACCGTGAGTTATTGTGCAGGCCAAATGTGCATTCAGTCACCTCCGACGATGTTTAGTGAAGTCGAACGTATGACGCACTCTCAGGGATTGAAAAACGCCGAGAGCTTTATCCTTTTTATTTAGCCTCGGTATAAATAATCAACAAATTCTCTGATTATTGAGCCGACACGAGGTTGGTATCCTAGCATAGTTCGTGACGAAATTCTGATGCGTTTTCTGGGTGACTTGGGTAAATTTTAAACAAAACTCCATGCTGCTCGTTTCTGCTCATTGCCGCTTCTTGGAAAAATTTAGAAAGTTCTTGCGAGTAAAGAAGTAAAACAAAGGATTTTGAAACAGAGAGTTAATTTTTAATCATGCTGTATATAAATTGAAAGAACATGACAAAATGAGAGTTAGCAAAGATATTAGGTTAATTCCACGTCAGTCAGCGAATGACGATACCGTTAGCTGGCAGACAGCAATGTTTACGTTATAGTAAGGAAATGCAGGAAAAGTATGACATGCTGAAAAATCAGCACTGAGACAAGAAATAATCAAATATAAACCGATCCTGAACCCTATCTTAGTTAAAATTTCGAGATAATTCTTTTTGATTAGGGGTGGATTGCACAGTGGTAGTGAAGCCTGTCATCACAAGCATGTTGCTAGTTCGATTCCGCTCCGGGCCAACCAAGTCTCTCATCCCTCCAGCGTCGGAAAATAGTACCAAACTTTTCTGGAAGAAATCACTTTCTGCAATCTAACTGGGAACGCTCCGCCCCGGCTACCTCAGGATTCCAGGGAGAAATGCTCGATCAGCATTCTACGACATTCAAGATGAAATGAAAATCCTCAAGCAGCAACTGAATCCACACGTAAAAAGTTGGGAGACCTTCGTGAACAATGAATGTGAAGAAAAGAATCGGATGTGAGAAGTGCTGGGGTCCGCTCAGTAGACGTGAAGACTGATCAAGTAAAATAAAATAATAAAATAGTTTTGAGTGGTTCAAATTTCTTTGCTGACACTGAGCGATCATACGAAATGAGCACTTTATCGTAAGTGACTAGGAAGGGTTAAAATTTTCCAAACTTGTCAGGATTTCCAGTTCACTCATTTTCGAGTTAATCAACTGACGTCAAGTTGATACTGAACTTTCTTTAAGCATAGTGGATCTTCTAAAAACTTTTAAGAACGATGAATTTTCTAAAGGATTCTCACTATTTCGCTTTCATTATCTAAAGAATATGTCTGAGAAAAGGAAGTAGCAATATCTCCATTCATTTGTTTTTTAGCATCTTTTTTTTAAAATTTTATAGCACCTTCTTATATCGAAGACGACATTGAAGATTTTCTAGTCACAAGTGAATCCTTTCACGATCGTTTTAGAGATGAGATGAATCGAGATTTTTAGAAAATTTGAACTTGAAGGGTTTTACGATTAAATTTCATGAGCTGATATCCAAAAATGTCATTGGCTTAAGTCCTTCGCTCTTCTCCGACCAAAGAACTACCGTAATCGCAAAAGAACGTACCTGGAGCAAACAACTTCGATTCAGTGACTGCGACTTTGATCCTGTTCAGACGCAAATTCTCGCATACCTGATTCCAACGCCTCCTGAAAAAATGCAGAGCACTGGTCAATACATCGATTGAATCCATATTCTTCTAACTGACACAGAACTCCATGAATGTAGGCGTTTCGTGTTTTTATTCTTTAAATATTCTATCGCATTTACTGGACGCTTGTATCGCAGTGGTTAAAGGTGTCCTGAAATACCAGCAAGGAACTTGGCTCGGTCCTGCGCACCAGGTTTCCCAAGCCTTTCATCCCTCCGTGGTCTGGAAATTGGTATCTGGTCATTCTGGTAGGATAGTAGTACTGACTGGACACATCGGCAGACCACCGCAAGTAATTGTGTAGGTCAGGTATGCATTCAACCACCACTACGACGCTATGAATGGAGCCTAATGCATGGCACATCCCTAGAAGATTAACAAACAACTCAAGCCTTATCCTTTATGCCTCTTTCTACCGTGATTTAAAGCGCTACTTTAACAACAGGGTGATCCGTTCTGCTAAGTGGTCCTTGTGACTACCGTCCTCGACAGGATGGTCTATCAAGCGAGTGGGAAGAGTCTAATGTGAATTTTTCTCAGACCCGCCCGATTTTTTCAATAAAGACGATTCTCCCATTTATCAAACAGCAATGAATACCTGTATTACACCACCTTCCTTCAGTTTGAATAACAAAAAACTTGAGGATTAGCCTAAAATACAGAAATCTGCGGAAATTACGTGAAGTGGGCTATAGGGTCCGTAAAGTTGAAGCAAAAGTTTTTCTAAACGATTAAAACTAGAAAATAACCCATGTCGTCGAATTTTCTGCTCCTTACTTCTTTTCTTCTTTCTGCGATGAAACCTCTAACGTTGCAACTTTATCTTTAACAAACGTTTTCTCTCAAAATGGAATAGATTACTGCGGCTTCTTGATGGGCTGAGAGAGGTAACTTTATTTTCACAAAATTCGAATTCTCTGCAGATTTCGCATTCTTCACAACATAGCAAAAGTGAGAAATAACAAAAATAAAAAAGGACAAGGCTCTTGACGTTGATTAATCTCTGAAGGGTGCGCCATGCATTCGACTTCATTAAGTATCGTTGGAGGTGATTGAATGTATATCTGCCCCTTACAATGACTCGCAGTGGCCTACCGATGTATCGAGCCAGCGTTGCTATCTTCCTAGACAAGTCTGATACCGATAACACCGAAGGAATGGAAAGCTTGGTGAGCCATAGGCGCGGGGAACGATTCCACTTGTGTGCGACTGGGCCCCTCCGACCAGTGCGCCATACACCACAAAAAATAACAAACGACTTGGAAATCAAGTGATCACAAATAATAATGCTGACCAGTTTTCCAATATCGGATAAGAACATTCTTCATTCTTTGTGAAATCAATGCAGCTGATAGTCTCATTTTGCAAAACGTTGGCGAAAAAAGTCGTTAAAATACCTTATTGAATTGCTCGTTACTTCATTCCAACCTAAACTGTTCTTTTGTTGGTGTTAAGAAAATAGCCCAAAAAATAAGCTTCACGTGTTTTTTGACCTTTTCCAAGCTTGAAAAATGTTAAGACGTCTGCCGAAAAGGTAGAACTTATGAATTACACGTTTCCATACGGTAGTACATCGTACAAACTTATCAAGAATACATTAGCATAACGACTAGGTTCAATAGAAAGTCGGTTTTCGTAAAACTTTCAGACAAAAACGACTATATGTACTTACTTTGCTGCTTCCCGATTCAGTACGAAGTTCGGAGCTCGCACAAGGCTGCAGATGTTCTCTTTGAGACTGCTTTTCTTACGCGGTGGTGTTTCACTCTCAGCACCAGCACTGCTCACACTAATCTTCTTTGATGGTGGATCAGTTGAGGACATTTTATGACTCATTGCTTTTTAACTCTTTTGACTCTCTTTTCTCTTGTTTCCAATCTATAAGAAAAAGGAAATCGTATTCCATTTTAGGCATAAATTTTCTTATATTCCTGTGAAAATCTGAGCAAAAAAGGACATGGAGATTACGACACGATTTAAAGAGAATGACAACGGCACACTCAACAAAAAAGGAAAAGCCTTGCATTTAGTTATGCCAGAGAAATTCGACAAGAAAGAACACAACATTCGGAGCGAAGCAATTTTCATAGATGCTTTCAGTGCTAATAAAAAAAAAGATAAAAGAAGAAGATAGAAGAAGGATAAAGAAATGTAATATTTTCCATAGCTGGTAAGGATATGAACTGGAAAATAAAAAAAGGAAAGTGAGAAGGTTTTCACGCAAAAATGTACAATAATTTATTCCAAACGCTATTCAATAAGTGAGAATGCTGAAGTATAATAGTATAATAATAATAATATAGAGTACATAAGGGTTGGAGAAGAGCGAGAAAAGTTATTGAAAAATTCAAAAGCCACGAAATCTTAGCACGGACCTAAAATAAATTACTTGATAGTTGAACGCCCGTGCTCACTGGTTGTGCCGGCTCCAGCATGATCTCCCTTTTTCGGAGATTCGCTGGTTAACCTATTGTGGTTCCTTGAAATCCCGAAGTCAGGCTGGCCAAAGTCTGCTTCAGGTCTTCACCACCACAGGCAGCCGCAGCCTTTGCGGATCAAAGGAAGATTTGCCACCATGCTACTTTGATACCACAGCGGTGGTGGATCCTAGTATTGGTTAACTCTTAGCTGGGCTTTCTGGTGAAAACGCCAGACTCCTTTTTAGCTTGGGAGGCCCTGCCAGAGGATGAATCCCCCGTTGCACATCGCAGCCCGACACCTAGGAGCACCTTCCAGCCACGGCGAGGCGGTAAACCATTGAGAAGCAAAAAGTAAATTATTTGAAAAAATTGAAGGGTTCGACTCAAAAAACCTGCACCTAATTTTTTCAAATCCTATACGATACAGTGATTTTTCGTATAGGACACCTTAAATTCTTTTCAATAGCCAGAAATATTTACATCTTTTCAAGTAAAGAAACCTTCAGCTAGTTGCAAAATTCGTCAGTTAAAATAAAAGGTGCAAAAGATGGCAAGAGATCGATAGAACTAGCTGAGAGACAGGCAAAGCGAAGGACCCGGATGGTGTGGTGGTGAAGTGCGCTACTACCCGGTAAGGACAATAGCGCGCGTTCGTTCCCCACCGTATACACCTGCGGTCCGGAGTTTTGCAAATATCTCAGCGTTATATAAGAGAAAATAAAAAGTGTTTGAAGCTACAAATATTTCGCAGTGTTTCGTTGTTCTATTTTAAGAAATACGATCTTGTAAAACTCATTAAACTTCTTCCTGCTTCTTGTCCTTGATGCTCGTTCTTCGAGACCAGCAAAGCTATTGCACGTGCTGGATTTTATCCAGCAAGATGTGAAGGTACTCTCAGTGAACATATTGTCTTCGGCCTCCGAGCTGTGCTAAATATTTCAAGAACTTCATAAAAATAAAATAGCAGTCAAAATACATATATTATGTATATATATGTATATATGCATGAGTAGCCCAGTGGCGGTGGTGCCGTTAAATAAGTGCAAGGCCTTGGTGCGATCCCGAACCGTGCCAAACAAGCATCCGATTCTTCTGGATCAAGAAATTGAGAAAGGATTATCAAGAGCTGGAAAAAACCTAGCAACGCATTTCCAGGATTGCAGGGAGAATCGAGTCAACTAGCAATAAACGACATGCAAATGGCAAAAAATCTTCAAACAACTGCTAATACCACACGCAAACTTCGGGGATCATCGCAGATGATTGATGCGTGGAAGCGAATGAATCGAGGGCAAGAAGTGGTAAAATCCACACAATATGTGAATATATAAATACGTAAATATGTGAAGATATTAATGTGTGTGAGAATTAGAGCAAGGTTCAGTTTTATGAATCATTTAAGTTCTGAACTCTTCAGCTACTTCAATTGCAGAAAAGTATGCAACCCACTGAAACGAAGACTAGGCACTGGGTTGCACATGGCGAAAATGCACTTATGAAAACCCATCTAGTCTTCCTGATAACCATCAAGTTTTCATCAAGATAATACTACACTACATGTAACATATAGGGACAACTAAACAATAAAAAAGTGTAGAGTGCAATCAGATGCAAAGGCGACAAAAACAGAAGAGTTAAGGTCGGACCGGATCAACACAACTGTTCAGAGGAGGAATGACAGATTTTAGGCAACTCATTTCAAAATTTCACAATTTTTTGCGCCATATTGTAGGATGACTGGATTTCAGATACTTGCAGAGCACCATTATGAATCGAGCAAGGCTATAGCAATGGAGGAATGATGTTGAAATATCTTGATGATTCGAAGAAAATCTAACTTTCCTAATTGGATGTTCTATGAAGAAACGGATTTTGGAAAGAAAACCCGCATAAAATTTCTCTCATATTATAAGAAACAAGCAAGAACTCGATAAATGAGGAGAGTTGGAGAAAAAAACTACTAGTACTAACTACATCGCCATTTGAACGATCAACAAGAGTAGGTGACGTACGAGTGCCGGCGATGACTACGCCTTGGGAACGCCCTGGCACGGATGTCGTGGTATTTCAGGAAAATTAGAAGAAAACAACTCACTCAATCAACAAAATATTAGTGAAATAAAAAATCGGCAAGGAATTTTGAAAGTGAAAGCTTTTGATGTGCCTAAGTAATCTCTAAGTATTTCGGTTCTAAGCATTGTCAACGCTCTGATGAGGAACACGGCGTTAATATATTATCATCTGGCCAGCATTCCATCGGTGCAACGAGAATGGAAGAATCTTTCCCATGGGACCACTGTATTGCTCTATTATACATTTTATCACTGGTTCATATACAATCCCTTTCCAACACGAAAGAATTGTGAATTTTGGCTGCCCCTATGGTTTCGCCTGAATCTTTTTTAAAAATTTGGAGTTTCTGACAAGACATTTTTTTTGCAAAGTCTCCGCATTAGCATCTAAAATGTTTAGCGCATGATGTGATCAACCAGATATGAAGGACAAAAACGATAAATCTTCAACCCAGGGCCCAAACCACACCCAAACCCGACCACCTCATATGGATGACAGTTGCACGGCAACGAAACGAATGGGATTAGTGCTAGCGTTCCGTTTTTATATGATGGTGATCCTCCTAAATACCTAAGCAAGTAGGTGAGCACTCTATTTACAAGAAAGAATCACTTGTTCTTCGGTATGACGTCAGCGCTCGCCATGCTCATTATGTCATGTCAGCGCAACCCATATTTTTGAAGGACGAAAAGCAATTCCACTCAAAACTAATTGGAAAAGATATTTCGAGCCTAAACAAGTTTTATCTAGAATGGAGCATGAATAGTACTATACAATACTAGATGCCCTTCAATAAAAATCATCACGATGGTGTCTACTGCTAAAAAATATTTTACTACTTTAACAGATCAGTCCGAATTACCCATAGTAGTTTAAAAAATAGAAGTCGAAGAAAAAATTTCATGAAGTGTTCCAAAAATTGTACGAACAAGACCATTTTGGTGTAGAACAATATTTTCTCAACAACGGCAGTTTCAGTATTTTTAATCCGAACGACGTCCGTGATTACAGAATACGCGCAGCAAAGGTGTCATGAAAATGAAAAATCTTTGAGAACGGATGAGACTGCATATAGTTTTTCATTTCTACATCACACGCGGTACGTATATGGAAAACATGGCTCATACCTCTGGCAAAACATCTGCGTAGGAAAAGTTAGTCTATTGAATACACAAAGCAAAGAAAACAAACTCTTTGCGGCAAGATCAAGTCAGAAATAGTGCGTATTCGAATTAATGCATACGGTCCACTGTGCCCGCCAACTAGTGTATTCATATCAGTGTATGCGAACACTAATATGTTAAGTGACAATGACATGCTTCCATTTCCATAGTTCCACCTGAAGTGAACAGAGCACGAGAAGCCAAAACCCGTCCTATGGACTCCGGCATTGTCGAGATTTCGGATACACAAGCACCGTTGTAGACAACTAAGAAATTTATCACTTTTCTCGACATTATAGAAAGTTGACATCTCCATTGGGCAAATAAGTAATGTCATAGTAACATGTGCAATATTAATGTATGAATGAGTAGTAAAAGCTAGTTAAAACAATAACGGTAACGGTATTCGCTGATAATCGCATTAATGTTACTGGTATTAGCAGCAAAGGAATAAGGATAAAAATGAAGGATAAAGCTCTAGGCGTTGACCAATCTCTGAAGGATGCGCCATGCATTCGACTTCATTAAGCATCGTTTCGGGGTGATTGAATGTATATCTGGCCTTTGCAATGACTCGCGGTAGCCTACCGATGTATCGAGCCAGCGCTGCTATTCTCCCAGACAAGTCTGGTACCAATTTTCCGACTGCGGAGGGATAGGAGGCTTGGTGGGCATGGGCGCGAAGATCGATTCCACGTGTGTGTTGTAGGGCGCCTCCCACCACTGCGCCACACGTGCCTTTACAAAAGGAATGGGTAACGGTAACAAATGAGAAGGTTAACAAAGGTTTTTAACCGACTGCCCAACTACGAGATAAGACTTGTGCTTAAAATTTTTTTGAGTGTTGTAAACTAACAAACTAGGATAAAAATATCTCTGGTAGGTTCAAAAGAATTTCGACTTGCAAGCTGTTTAAACTGTGGTAAGAAATTCTCATGTCGGAGACAAAAAACCCATGAATAAGAAGGAAGGATTGAAATAGAAATGTCAGTCAGCAGACAGCTGAAAGCCAAGAAAATAATTTCCTGATGGAATGTTTTGTACTTAGCAATGCTTACGAATGAAGAAGAACGTGGGTAGCGTTGTGATAAAGGCGCCGTTTCCTATGTTTAAAGCCGCGGTCCTACCTCGGTTCAGAAAAACTAAGCCTCTAATACTAATGGACGTGGTGAATTCGTACCACGCTTATCCACGAAAGGCTCCTTCCGATCCGCAAAGCAACGGAGAATGCCACCTGAGGGCGGAGCTATAGGATATCCCTGCATTTCAGAAAGAATCTACTCGAGCAGCATTCAATGATATTCACAAAGAAGATCAAAAATCCTCAAGCAAAGTCTATCCTACGCGCGAGTCCGAAGGCCTTCGTGAATGATGGATGCAATGAAACAAATCTATTGAAGAAGTACTGGGATCCTCGCATTATGTGGCCCCCCGATTACATAAGAAGATGAAGTTTGAATGAAGCACGGGTAAATCTGAACGGATAAAATGTGATCGCAACGAAGAATAAACACCATGATTGCAACCAGAAACAGAAAGAAGAGTTCAAACTGAACACGCTTATAAAAAATCTTCTAGGAACCCTATCATTATGAGATTTCGGATGCGGTGCCCACAAAACAATAAGAGAAAAAATTTTGATTGATGGCACCGGGATTCTGAAACTAAGAGGCACCTACGTCCTGCACAGTTTTAACGAAGCACTGACCACAGAAAAAATCGAATAACTCTTTCGGGAAGGCCTCGATAAAACGTCACGATAATGTCGTTGATTCGTAGTTGATGACAACAGTGACGGATGTCGCCTCAATCTATGACCGGTTTACTTTAGATGACTCAGGATAGTTTATTTATTCAGTGCACGCCCTCTACGCAATAATCCGCTGGTCTTTGTTCTGATCAAGTAGACTTATACCATAACGGATTTTGTGACAATTCAAGCACTTTTGAGTCTTATTCACTCCGTTGATGACAAATTGCTGACGAATACCAAAGAGCTAACGATCATGAAGAAAATCGGGCAATCAGTTTAAAGAAAAAACTAGCAGTTCGGATTGAAAACGACGTTAGTTTCATTTACAAGGAACAGCGACAACATGTACAATAGCAGCAATAGAAACAACAAGGAATAACAACAAGAACAATGGTAACAGCGATAAGTTGTTGACTTTTGCGAAGATGTTCATAGTCTGAGTGAAACTGTGGTCTTCGTACTTTTCTCACTGGTTTACGAAAATATTTAATGAAATAAGATGAATGTTGTCTTGAGGGTTTCATAGCTTTGAAAAGGCTAAAGCTCGTCGAGACGTTATTGATAAAGTTGTGAAATGAATTATACTATCTATTATTACTTTTACCACTAATGATACTACTAATATTTACTACTCACTGTACTGGTTGTTTATTGTCTCACTTCTGAGAGGTGACTCCACATGCTCTGCGGATCACAGTAAGTTGGATGCCAGTGAAATTGATTCGTCTAAGAAATCCGGAATATCTCAACTACAGCCCCACCCACTCAATCCACTTACCTTTGTGGATTTTAGGGAGCTTTTAGAAAGTAAGTTTGGTACCAATTTACTGACTCCAGAAGGTAAGAGTGCTTTGGTGAACTACGATGACGTCAATCCAGTGACCATGCGTACATTAAAGGGAGACTCTAACCACTGCCATTCGGCTGCCTTGCTGACTCTATATTATTAACCTTTTATTCACTGCCTACTACAAATTTTTATGGCAGGCTATTCTGTAAAGCACAATCACAATGATGCTGAGATATTTGCAAAATTCCAGACCGCAGGTGTCTGTGGTGTGGTTCGAACACGCTATTACCTTCTCCAGGGACTAACGCATTCACCACCACACCATGCGGGTTCTTCGCTTCGCTTTTCTCTCAGCTAGTTATCTATATTCCATAGCTATCAGCAATCATCTGTAGACGGGATTGATCTGGAAAGCACAAATTGGGATTTAACCCAGCTAAGCTGGGGCTCTAGTCGAGATCAAAATGTTAACACTTCACGTACTGCCTACAGCAAAAATGAGGACCTGAATGGTGTGGTGGTGAAAGCTTCAACACCCGAAATGGGTAGTAGCGTGTTTGATCCCTACCGTACTCAGCAGTGGTCCAGAGCTTTATAAATATCTAAGCATCATTGTGGTCGACTCTATACTGTTATATTCATGTTAATTGTTATGTAGTACATGTTTGCTACTGTTGAGTTCAAAAAAAATTGAGCTCTGGAAAGAGTGAGAAAGGAAAAATGTTTCGGAATTCACTTGGGCGTAAATTTAATGTCAAGAAGACAGAGGTTTCATTGTTTTTCAGGAATCATCTGTCTTTTTTTCACAGTCGAGTGATATGACATAAGAATGCAGGAAAATAAGTCAGAAGTAAAAGAAAAAAATTATTCCAGCCAAGTTCGATAAAGAATACTTAGTCCTCTTGCTTACGACAACGTAAGATTTCGAATATTTCCACTGTTTGAAGTTCAGACACAGGTAAATAAGAAGGACAATAAAATGATGGAACAGAATTGGTGTGGAAAGGTTACATTGGGTATGATAACCAAAACTAATGACGATCATAAATGAAGAGTAACTTCTTCGATTCGATTACGGTAAGACGTTTAGTTCACAGTAGCCATATTTTATACGGCAGAGAGCGAATTGGAACAGAATAGTGATGAGTGCATGATGAGATAACGGTCTCTTTAAGTGGTCTGGGAGTTGGCATAAATTAATGCAACGGTTGTTTTTCGACCCAGGTAGTATTTACCCAAACTTTGCCAGTTTTTTCTTCAAATATTTCTCATTGCTTTCGAAGTGCATGGATTCAGCAATAGTTGACAGAAAGAGCTGATTAGGGTAAGAAAAAAAACTACGCTGTACTTTAAAGCCTTTCGTTTTTAACCCTAGTGCAAACAGAAGCTCATCAAAACGATGAGTAGAGAATAACTTTCATGAGATAGAGAATAGGGAAGTTTTCAACCAAGTTGAAAAGATCAAGTTGTTCGGAACTCTTTAACCTCATTGTGATCCTAAGAGAAAAATATACATTCTGTGCGAACGATATCATATGGGTATTCTACATGGAGTCGAAACGTAATTGAATTATACATAAACTTCACTTACTTACTTACACTTACTTTCGCCGAAACGTCAGCTTGGGCGTAAATAAAGAAATAATATAACACTTCGTGTTTACTAAACAGGAATATAAAAGGACCAGTTAAATTTCACGACAATGCAACACTACAAGTACGAAGCGTAGTAATATTTCGACGCAACGTCGAGGCGAACAACAAGCATGGACCATCGACTCGGATCACCGGCTCTGAGGAAGACGAAGACGTCGAAACGTTAGCCGAAAATAAATATATTTATCAACCTCGTGTAAGCTCATCAAGAAAGAAAACACTACAAGTGTTCAGATGTCTAACATACAAACTGCAAAGGACAAGAAAGTGGAAGAACAAAGCTATTGGTCAGCCAGTATCTTCGCTGGGCTTCAAACAAAACGTTTACCACTTTTCAGGTCCCTCGAAAACTACTTGATATAACACATGCCAACTAATCTTTGGATGCTGAAAGTGCCTTCAGGAGAACATAGTAGATATCTGAAGCTTAAAATCTCAACATCACTGCATAAATTAACCAGCCGCGTCGTCAGTGAAGATCCGAAGATTTAAATCCCTTCCAGTTTAGTTAAGAAATTGAAAAACGATTAAAGTTAATAAACAACTCAAATAACACGAAAAAGTGTAAAACCCGAATAGCAATTTCACTTGTGCCTATCCAATGAATTCGCATCGCCTTCGAACTCGCAGAGCGTGTGTGGCGCAGTGGTCGGAGGCGCACTGCAACACACACGTGGAGTCGAACAGCGCGCTCATAGCTCGCCAAGGCTTCCACCCCTCCTGGATCAGCAAATTAGTACCAGACTTGTCTGGGAGGAGAGCAGCACTGGTTCGGTACATCCGTCGGCCACCGCGAGTCATTGTAAAAGCCAGACACCCAATTCAACATCTTTAAGTGATAATGAAGGTAAGTGCATGGTGTATCCCCCAGGGATTGATCAACTCCAAGAGCTTTTTAGTTTTTAAACTCCCAAGACAATTAGGAAAAATATTTGGACGATTTTTTGATGAAAGAAAAGAACAAAGAAAAAGAAGGAAAACAATGTTCTTGTGCCAAGTTTTCGTTGCTATTAGTTCCTCTTTCTCACTTTTTAAAAAAATTGTAGAAGGGGTTGCATTACCAGAGAAGTATAAAACACGCTAGAAGATTTATTGAAAACTGCGTGGAAAGACCTTTTCAGAGAGAGAGAAAAAAAAAGAAGGAAGGAGGAATGAACTAATAGATGCAAATGCAGAAATGACAGCCTCTCATCGCCACCACATTTTTTGATCTTTCCTTCATAAGTTTTTCTTTTATTACAACACGTTTCTGCTTTACTCATCACGGTGACGAACTCTGAAGAGGTATTTGTTATCTTAAATGCACAAAGCACATAATCTGAAGAGTTACGGGGTGTATGACTGGAAATAATAGCGAGTAAAACAAACTTATAGAGTGCACGAAAAAAGTTACGTCATAGCGGATGCGAGACGATCACAGGAAATATCTTACACATTAAAAGGCGGAGCTTCGCTCATCAAATAGGAACGATAACCCATCAACATAAGGAATTGAAGAGTTCTACGACGGGATCCGATAATGAAAATTGGTAGAACGGATACTGAATTCGATATAGAAGTAATCATATCAAGAAAGAAATCTGCGCCACATCGAATTTGTATATACGATGCACAGCAACCATGATCGTCCAACGAGACGGAATTGAGGAGACGAGTTTCCTCAGATGATTTAATGAGCATGAAACGAATAATAACGCTGACAGGGTTGAAAGGACATACTATATTGAAAAACACTGAAAAGAAACAGCTCTAAAAATAGTATTGGAGCTTTTTAATGGAGGTGATTAAAGATCAGCCATATAATATGTGCATCGTTTTAATCAACGGTTCTTTAATTGGCGTGTCGTAGTTCGTCAGAATTGGACCAGACCATAAACCGATCTGTCAGCACTATTCATACTAAATTAAACCTCATTCACTAGGCCATTTCGCAAATGAGATACTAAAATGGGTAGTGTTTACCAAAATAGACCGACGACTATTTATCTTCAGTAGATTCCGACGAGACTATTTATCTTCAATTGTTTCCGAGGGCTACTATTGGAATACAAGTGCATGCTTAATATAATAATTTTGTTTTTTGAAGTGGTTTGAGCCTTTGACAAACCGATTTTAACAAAAACTGCTTTTCCCTCTAAAAATTAGATTTTTTGGGTAGGGGATTGGGGGACACGGTAGTGGTTAGTGATGCCGTCAATGATGAAGCATAGGCTTTCACTTGATCCCCTCTCCAACGCTCTTTTCCAATCTACGTACGAATGCTTCGCCCGACTATCTCCAGGATTGCAAGGAGAATTGAACACCAGCATTCTTCGACGTTCACAAAGAAGACGAAACGCTTAAGTAGCAGCTCAAACAACACGCGAAATGTTCGAAGGCCACTGTGGACGAGAGGAATGCGAGGAAAACGAATCGAACGCAAGTGCTGGAATCCGCATAGACGTGAGGACGGACGGTCCATATAAAATGAAATAATAAAAATCGAAGCTTTACCAAAAAATTTATATTTATGAGAGCTAATTTTAATAGTACAGACAGAGAAAAAAGGTGTAAGAACGACAAGTCTTTCTTTGCGAAATTTGAGCCATCAAACAGCACTGTTTTTCGAGAACTTAAATAGTTTCCTATGGATTGTCAATCACGAGGTGTTTCTTCTTCTGTCATAATAGCTTCACGGCTCCCTCCGTTTTCCTCCCCACTCCATTCGTTCCTTCCATACCTTCGCGTCTGTCGTTCCATTCGTGAATTCGTGTTGTGAATTCCGATGGAATTCGTCACCGTAACGACGCTTTCCAAACCCGTAATCGCCCTAGCTTGTGGCCATTCAGAAGTGCAGTGAAATCTTTCGTCGAAAAAAAACCTAGATCGTCAGAAGAAAAAATGATGGTAATGGACCACAATACGCCAAATCCTTACCAGTAATTAATGGTTCTGGGCCACGATAGGCTCGACGTAGGGTCGAGCCACCGTCTGCGTAGATTGGGCTGTCCGCATAACGAACAGAATCACTACAGCTGCTCTCTTGAAACTGGAAATAGTTGACAGTGATAAATCATATGTGTCTGGGCTACGATGATTATTTGGAAGGCAGCTAACAGAAAATGATAAATGCGGAAAATAATTCCTGTCGACGTAGCTCATATATGAAAACCGGAAAATTTGAAGTTTCGCGCAAAAAAGAAGACACTACGAAAAGAAAGAACAGTGCTAAAAAATGTCATGCTAAAGGCATAGTGAAGAGCAAACATATAGTTCAGATCCATTAAGGTTTGAATGCTTTCGTTTTTAATACAACAAGAAAAGGTTTTAATAAAGTGTCAAGAAACACAGAACTCGCTTCACCATAACTTATAGAGCAACAAAAAAGCTATAAAAAAAAAGAAATGGATGGGATATGATTGACGGTAAGGCAAGAAAACAGTAAGGCTTAGATCGTCACAGGTCGAAACTATTTGAAGGAATTCAGAATTACGCACTGGTAGATGAAATTCAGAAAAAAATGCTTCAATCGAAGGTATTTCTGACTCTCTTCTAGTTAAATGCAAACGTCGCAAAAATATGATTAAGAGAACATGTCCACTTCTGAAGGTAGATAAAATACATAAAGTGAGCTCTGACCGGCATAGAATCTAACGCTTCGATTTGAGCGAGTCAATTTGGATCAAACATTCCCTTACCTGGTTTAATCATTTAGCCATGGAGCTGGTTTCTCAGCAATAGACGATAGTGTCTCCGTTAATAGAGCTGCAGTAGAGTTGAAAATTCTACGCACTTAAAGAACAGAAGAACAGAGACAGGCGAAACGAAGGACCCGCGAGGCGTGGTGGTGAACGCGTTAGCGCCCGGAAAGGGTAATAGCGCGCTCGTTCCCCACCGCAGACTTTGCGAATATCTCTCAGCTGTGGTTATATTTCGCATAATACCCTGCAGTAAAAATTGTAGTGAGCAGAAAATAAAAAGAAAACCTTAAAAATAGTATGTATTCTTTCTCGATAAGCTTACACGAGGTTGATAAATATATTTATACGTCACGAATAAGCTGCCACGTCGAGGCGAATAACAAGCGTTGACCATCGACTCGGATCATCGGCTCTGAGGAAGAGGAAGACGTCGAAACGTTAGCCGAAAATAAATATATTTATCAACCTCGTGTAAGCTTATCAAGAAAGAATACATATTGATTAGTCACACTGAGGTTCGAGGAAAGTCGATTTCGAAATCTTAAAAACAGCCTTCGCACTAGCGCCTTACGGACGCAAAAAAATTTATGGCATGTTAATCAAATTTGTTTGTAATGAAGTTCATCAAAAATAGTAGGCGTAACATAGGCAAAAACAAGTACACATTGTGGAACATCACTGTGTCCTGATAGACGAAATCCTGTTTTTTTAGTTGCCTTCATGTTCGAAACACGTGACATGATGTGAGCCGAAGAAATACGTTTCGTTCAGAAAACCCCAGAAAATCAGAACTTCACCATGACAAAGAAATAGAACATCCACTTTGGAGCGAATAATCTTGGTTTCGATTTCAACTGAGAAAGTCCAATGTGAGTTGAAATGTACCGATTCGAGGTTAAAAGAAGCCACTGCCATTGTTAGCGCAACGTAAGGTCCCATATAAGGTCACGTCGGCAAGAATTTTAAGGAAATTTCAAAACTCAGAAACGAATTTTCAGTTCGGAAACTCATGATACTCGTATCAGCCACAATGATGCTAAGATATTTGCAAAACTTGGACCGCAAGCCAGATTCAAACCCGCGATTACCCTTTTCGTGGTCTCACGTGTTACTACCACTGAAAGGTCTCACCACTAATGCTTTCGCTTTGCCTTTTTCTCAGGCGGTTTTTTACCCTAACGGTGCCATCAGCAAGAAATTCAATTTATATAATACTCTACCACAAAAGAATAGTAGGCAGTAGACAAAAATTTAGACTCATACCAATTCATCTCTTGGAAAGGCGGACGAATTGTTGGAACATAAGGGCAGAGACTGAGCCAGACCCATCGCTTGCAGGTGTGGCGTCTAATTCCATTGTAAAATACGCTCGAAATGTTATTAGCCATTGATGAAGAAACTGCCAACTAGTTTCTAGAGACTCGCTTATAAATCAAACATCCGGAAAAGAGAAGCAAAACCGGTATATGCATTAGAGGATAAATTTATGAACGGCATGAGGAGATTTACAACAACATCTATTTCATATACTAATGACAACACGTTTTAAAGTGAGGCGGCAGTTTTTTCTTTTTGGCTTGCTGCATAGTCAAGGCAGTTTCCACTCCTGCTTTTTTCACTCTCTTCCTCTCTGTGACTCATAAGCTATTCATATTGTTCCATACGTTGACATTTTCCAAGCAAAAAAGAAAGCCGATAAGCTTGTCGTGCTTCAAATGTATTGCTTCAATGTATTTTTCAGTCGAAGAAAGTTCTCCAAAAGAAAAATTCTACGAAGTCAAATTCTTATAAGTAAGAAAATATCGTAAGCTATGCTTCATAGTGGCAATCTATGACGCGTGTGGCGCAGTGGTAGGAGGCGACCTGCAACACACATGTGAAATCGCTCGATTCCCGCGCCCGTGACCCACAAAGCCTTCCATCTCTCCGGGGTTGGCAAATTGATAGCAGAGTTGTCTAGGAGGATAGCAGCACTGACTCGATACATTGGTAGGCATCGTAAAGGTCAGATTTGCTTTCAATCACCTCCAACGATACAACAAATCGAATGCATGGCGCATCTCTCAGGGATTGATCAACGCCGGAAACTTTATCCTTTATACTTTTGTGCTTTATCAGGCATGAAATATTAAATTAAGAAATTCAATCTATCTTGAAATTTCTCCGAAACAATTTAAAACGTAAGCTTTCGGAGATTGAGAACTGAATACATTAGATTTCATAGGCGTAAAAACTCCTGAGCTATGTAATGAAATAAGGTGAAACCTGTTGGATTAGCAGAACCAAATTGTATTAATCAGCAGGACAAGTATCTATGAATCTTCCAGAGCATTTGGCTGGAAATATGATGTACGGTTTAGTCCTGTGGTACTCAAAAAGAAACGAGCGAGTGGGTTCAAGAGTCCGGAAGTTACCGTTTCAACACAACAATTCTTTCTGATTTAACACATGGTTTAGAAAGCCGAGCATTACCTATTCACTATGGAACACCTATTAATGTCTAATCAACCGAACGACAACAACATTTAGTTACTCAGTGTCAAAGAATCTGCAATGCGCAACAGTGAGAGACCACCAATGCCATGAATTAATTTCTAAACCACGATTGCAGAAGGATTACTTAAATTAGAAACTATGGGAATTTGCACATTTATTGCTAACGAAGTAAAATGGATAAGGCTTGCCGTAGGTTAGTCTATTGGGCAAGCGTTATATATTCGACTGCATTGGAGACATCATAGAGGTGATTGAACACTTGGCCCACAGAATGAGTTGCCCACCAATGTATCAGGCCACCGTTTTTATCATCCCGAACAAGTCTGGTACCAATTCCACGACTTTGAAAGGATGGAAGACTTGGTTTGCCCGACGTGCTCGATGGAAGCAGCGAACATATGTGTATTGAATGGCTCTAACTAGGCTTCTAGGCTCTATGGCTCTGGCTTCTAACTACCACACTACATGTGCCAAGAATTAGTAGTTAATTTATGTTATCGAAATAAAATTACTGGCTTCATAATTCCACAAAATCCTTTTTTTCAGAAAAGCCTTAGTTGCTGAAGATTTTCTCACCAAGTAGATTATATATTTAAAAAAGTTGACAGGCGATAGAGTTTCATTGGACGTACTGGATGTAGAACATTGTTGGTTGTCGTATTCTTTCTCTGTCGTGCTTCGCTTCTCCACAAAAAAACGTATTGTTCTTGGTGAACAAGACAAACGTAGAACAGACTTTTTAACTGCAGTCAGTCTGTCATTTGGCTATTTCGCAGAGCTTCAAGGTTTTTACGACATTCCAAATCTGCTAAGGCATTATGAAATTGCCCTTTCCACTTATACAAATTTTTTCTTAAGTCGTCAAACCATCCCGCCACGATTTGCTAACGTCTTAAAGCGGTCACCAGTGACAAAAATAGGCCTCTATTGTCTCTATTCTCAAGCTGCTGCAGGAAGATGGTGCTTGAAAAGGTGATAGTCGGTACGCGACGGGTCTGATGAATATGACCAATGAGGCAAAGTTTCGTAGCCTAACTCCTTCAACTTCCGCAGCGCTGGATCCGCCATGTGAGGCCGGGCGTTGTCGTGGTGAGGGATTGGTCCTTTTCTGTTGACTAATGCCTGTCGTTGTTGTTGGAGTTCATAATGCATTTCGCCGATTTGTTGGCAATACTTCTCTGCCATAATCGTTTCGTCCGGATTCAAAAAGCTGTGATGAATCAGCACGCCTGTAAACCGCTAAGCAGTCACCATAACCTTTTTTGGTGCAGTATCGGTTTTGGAAAGTGCTGTGGAGCCCGATAGCAAACCATCATTGATTTGAACATCGCCGATTGTCGTACAAAATCCACTTCTCGTCGCACACCCAATTCGATCAAGGGGTTTTGCTGCGCAGAACAAGAGCAGACGACGCTTCGAAACGGCTATTTTTTCTGATTATCATTTAATTCATGCGGTACCCACTTGTCGAGTTTTTTTTGTCTTTCCTATACAATTCAAGTAAGTGCAAATTGTGCCTGTGCTTAAGACTAGCTGTTCTGCAGGCTCTTGAGGAGTTGTTCGTGTGTTTGCATTCATTAGTGCCTTCAATTCGTCGTCGTCAAGTTCATTGAGACGTCCATGGCCTTCCTTATCTTCGAAGTCAAAATTACCAGATCGGAATTTCCGGAAGATGTTCACGCAGTTTTATACCTTTTTATTTTCTGCCTACTGTGATTTCGCTGCAGGGTACTAAGCGAAATACAACCACAACGTTGCTGAGATATTTACAAAACTCTGGACCGGAAAGGACAATAGCGCGTTCGTTCCCCACCATAGACACCTGCGGTTCAGAGTTTTGCAAATATCTCAGCAACGTTGTGATGTTCACACAGTTGATTCACCAACACTACCTTCACTCAGAACTCCACTTATGTTTCGAGCCATCTCTTCTACTCTACGACGGTGTTTGAACTCATAGAAAATTTGACGAAAACTCGTTTTTGACTTTTAAAATTGAAATTCCCAAAATTGGCAAAAAATTTAACTTTTAAAAAAATGTAAAAACGTAGTTTAAAAAGCATGAAATCGGCTTTCTAACAATGCATAATACTGGAAGTTACAAAAAATATTTTATTGGCAAAAAATACATTAAAACAATACCTTAAAACGCCCATTTATTTCTGGACAACCTTATACAATTTCATAGCGCCAATTTGAATAGCATATTGCTGCTCAACGGTTATTCTGCCACCATAATGACGATGTTACTTACTTAGATACATGGATGACCTTTCTTCACCGGTTGTTCGGGTTACAGCAAAAATTCCATTCTCTGGAGATTTGCTAGTCTAGCCATTGTGGTTCCATGGAGTGCCGAGGTCAACGTAGCCTAAGCCTTTCCCTGGTCCCTCAAGCAGGCATTCGCCGTCCTTGTGGATCAAGGGAGATATGCCATCATGCGAATAGTTTGGCGACAGGACGGTGGTGGTTGCTGTTATTCGTTCACTTTTAGCTGGACTCCACATAGAAACGTCGGACTTCTTCTTAGCTTGGGAAGCCCTACTGAAAGGATGAACACTGCGCTGAACATCGCAGCCCGACACCTACCAACACCTCCCAGACGCGATGACGCGGTAAACCTTTGGATGTAACGATTGGAATTAGTAAAAAAAAAACTTGATGACGATTTCTAATGTCGACTACGGAAGGAACTCGCGTCTGTTCGGCTGTTCCAACGGAGACCACCGTACCGTCGTTGATCTTCAGGCCGTATCAATTCATATAGAAACCTCGTTACCTACTAACGAGAATTCACAGAAAAGCGACTGTCGTTCCCGTTTTCAGCGCTACCGTACCATCAATTCCTAATTGCAGTTTGTCGTTCAATTCGTTTAAGCGAAGCCATTGATCAGATTAAGAATGCAGCAAAACTGCAATGTGGAATTTTAATGGATTACACAGAACCAAACAATTCATTACGATGGGTGAAATATTTATAAATTTTCGTTTTTATCCGTACTTAATTGGATAAAACGAAACTGAAAGTCGAGGAATTAATGCAAAAAAAGTGAAGATTCAATTAAACAAGGGTTAATGTCGGTCCGACATTCCTCTACTATAACTTACCTTCTTGCTAACTTACATTCGTTTTACCAACTAAAATAGGATAAAATGCTCTTGGCGTTGATCAATCCCTGAGGGTGCGCTATACGTTCGACTTCATTAAGCATCGTTTGGAGGTGATTAAATGTATATATGGTCTATACAATGACTTTCCACTGCCTACCGATTTATCGAGTCAGTGCTGCTATCCTCCCAGACAAGTCTGGTACCAATTTGCCGACACCAGAAGCATGAAAGCCTTGGTGGATTATGGGCGCAGGAACCGATTCCACGTGTGTGTTGCAAGGCGCTTCCGACCACTGCCCCACACGCATCCTTACTAACTAAAACACAAGGCGAAAATGGAAAAAACGTTAGAAAATATTTAAAAATATAGCTATGAATGCACCAGTAAGACATTTTGTGTGCACCGCTGTGCACAGAAACGTGTAAAGTCCAATATGGAAAATCCTGAAAAGACGTTCCTTTTTGAATATTTCTTTGTAAAACGGCGGTGTTGGGAATATCAATGAAGGAAATAAGAGACTCATGGAATTTCAGTGAAAACAATGCTGAAAAGAAAGCCAAAGAGCCAAGGATCTGGAGAGCCTCAAGAGTTCGTGTTGGTGCGAAAACACAGGACGTACGAGTTTTCGTTGGAATTATTGCTAAAGGGGCGTGGCTCTGCACAAATTACGAGTGCATTTGCTCGATAACTACCAATAATTAATGGTGAATGACTTCGCCTGTAATATTTATTGGAACGACTCGACAATAAATAGCCTTACAACTAACGAAAATTACTCAAAAAAGCTTAGGACGCCTTACCTGAATTTCTCCCGAATTATAAGTAAAAGAAGCGGTTTATCAAATGCTTAATAAGGTTTTGGGTTTAAATATTCTATTATACGAGAAGGATGTGTGTGGCGCAGTGGCTGCAGGCGCTCTGCTACACACACGTGGAATCGATTCCAGTAGCCACGGCCTACCAAGGCCTTCCATCCCTCCGAGGTCGGCCACATTTAGTTCACCACAAAACGTTGTACACATTACTGCGCTTAGGTGAAATTTTTAATCGAACTTGCTGTCGATGATTAGTCACATCAAACGCCAAAGAATACCCATTTGCCTCAATGAAGTGCTAAAGCAGTGATTACTCATGTGAAAGAAGTTCTGCTGAATTTGTCAGTTCTCAGATAACTATATTCCGCCTACGTCCAAAAATCATTAGACTGCGGATAACAAGATAGAATCCATCTCTAAAAATGATGTATTTACTGTGAGGCGTCGTTTGATTCAGGGGTGGACTCCATCTTTCCCCATATCGTATTGACCTATATTACTCGTATACACTTAATTTCCAGCGGCTTATTATCTCACCATGGTTGGGATGCTTCGGAACGTCGAGAGGCGGGAATATTCACTAGGGTGTTCATTGCTTAGCAAGATCCTCCAAGCTTAAGAGTTTGGCATTTCTACCCTGAATCCCCGTTAACAACACAGTTGTGCCAGAATCGCTGCCGGCCCGTGTTAAACTTAGTCGCATGGTGATAAGTGCGCTGCTTAAACGACGGCTGACGATTACCTGCGGCGACATTTGAAAACGCTCTAGCAGCTACACGGAATGCACTTAGTAGATATGTTATCATCGTTAAGAACACACATGGTGTTTGGTTGTAGGTGTGGTTAATTCTTCAGAATCGGAATCCTACGTGACGATACTACTAGAAACCCATTGTAAAGTGACAAGAACTGTACGATAAACACTTTGATTCCATTTCCAACTAATAGACACCATACCTAGCAGAAACAGCCTGACTAGGCGACCTTGAAAAAATGTGATGATTCTCAAGTCCATCTCAATAAGTGGACGCGACTATGATAACTGGAGGTTTTTCTCGCACACGCTCCAATCATTAATTATTAACAAGGCTACAAGTGATACTAGCCAACCTTGAAAAAATGTAATAATTCCCATGTCCATCTCAATGAAAAAACCAAATGAGTGGCTTTATGATGCGGTAAAGATAACGAGAGATTTTCATGTTCGAATGTACGAATGTCATGTACATGCTCGAATCATTTGACTATTAACAGGACCGCAGTGATAAAATTTAAGAAATGAGGAACATAAGCACTGCGGTTACCGACACTATACATTGATACAAATCGGCATTGAACCAAATTGAGCTAAGGCTGCAGTCAAAATCACAATGAATACTCTTCTACTGCCTGCCTATTATTTCTTCATGGCATAGTACTATGAGAAATATAACCACAATTCTGCTTATACATCCTCAAAACTTAGATCCCAGGCCAGATTTAGGAGTTATGTGTTGCGATTTCAACTACAGCCTTGGTTTAACTTGGTCCAGTGCCTATCTACGCTCCCAAATTATCTCCGTTGACGAGTGATTGCTAACGCCTGCATCAGGGTAAAAAAAACTGGCTGATATAAAGGAAAAACGAAGACCTCAGTGGGTAATGCGTGAGACCCTGGAAAGGGTAATCGCAGGTTCGTATCTGGCTTGTAGTCTGAGTCTTGCAAATATCTCAGCATTATTGTGGTTGTATTTCACGTAATATCCTGTCGGAAAGAAACCATGGAGAGTAGATAAATAATTAAAGATTATGGCAAAGAGTATTTTGGCAAAGCAACTGGATTTCAAAAAGAATGGTGGAGCATGCAATTCACTGCTTCTCTTCTACTGAAGAAAAAGCTCAAAAATAGCCAAGTTATGATTTAAGTGTTGATAGGATACTCGCTTAATCTAAAATATTGAAATGGCAGGGCAAGTGGAGAATTTTAGGAGCTAAAGATAGTATCGAGAAACTGAGCATCTAGTCTATCGTAACGTATACAATTCTATCTCATAAATATTCTGATGTCGAAAGTGTTATTAACTCATTCCTTAGAAATTCACATTAGAGTTTTTCCGAAATTACACATCCCCACAACAAGATGGACAGGAGTTCTTGTGTGTCGAATTGCCGAACTGCGGTCTACTAAGTGAACTCCTTTAACTGCAGCGTTTTCCAAACGAGAAGGGAATTCGACACTTTTACTCGAAAACGGCTAAGAATAAACGTACGCTACTAATGGTGCTAAGGGCGCATGTAGCGCAATGGTTTTGTTTTGCAGTGCATAGGTAGTTGTTGGTTCGGTCGGGCATTCTAGGCGCACTAACCCTTCCCTCTGTAGTTGTGAAATTGGTACCAGACTATGGGGAGGACAGCAGCACTGAATTGGTACATCGGCAGCTCATTGCAAGTCAAAGCCAGGTATGCATTTAATCACTTCTGACGATGCTTAATGATGTAGAAATTATAGAGCACCCTTCAGAAACGGATCCGCGCAGAACGCTTTGTTCTTTATCCATTACAGCTACCTGTGTCACCGTCTATGCCAAAAACACAAAAAACGTAGTGCTCTTCGTGTCTTCCCAGTGAGTAATTCGTTTAAGTAACGCTCCCGACCGGGTAGCGTAGTGGTATTCTGATCATCAAGAGCATGGTGCTGGTCCGATTTCGCGTTGGGGTCACCAAGCCTCTCATTCCTCCGAAGTTAGGAAATTGCTACCAGACTTGTCTGGAAAAATTCACTTTTTGCAGTACAACTGACAGGCTCTAGCCCTGCTATCTCGGGACTCCAGAGAAATCGTCTTGACCAGCATTCAGCGACATTCGCGAAGAAAAAAGAACCGTTAAGCAGCAGCCAAATCTACACGCAAAAGATAGATAACCCTGGTGGACAATGAATGCAAAGAAAACGAATCCATGTTGGGATCCGCAAAATAGATGTGAAACACGGATAGTAAGAAAAAAATTCGCCCGACATGCCATTGAGACGATCGAAATCTACTGGTGCCGTCTTGAATTACTTAACAGTTAGTGAAATTACATGTGGCACAGGTAACATATCTACTGAGATTTAAATTGAGTGAACGAGTAGCTTCACAAAATCCTGAAGATAGCAGACTGTGTGCAGCAGAGAGTAAGAATTGTGCTATGTAGGTGGGGACAATGCACGTTAAACAAGCTTTTAAACGTAGTGTGTATGAGGACATTTTGATGAGCAAATGTCAGAAACGCTTACACCTATTTCTGTGTGAACGAGGCTGCCAGTTTTTAAGGAGAACGAGAGGAGGAAATGGTTTTTATTCAGTGTTTTTTTCAGGAGATGAGCACTTGAGTGTTTACGTCATTAGAAAAACCATGAGCGCTCCATTAAACACATTTCTTTATTCTATGTTTCTTCTGTCGTAGTTCACAGCCTGCGTTTTCCAATCACTTTCAAGCGTATTATAGTTGTACCGCATATGTCATGGAAGATACAAAAAAAACTCCACGAGCTCTAAAGCAGCAGACAGTTGTTTTGAGAAAAGCTATGACCTATTGCGAAAACTTGCTATATTCCAACAATTCCTTTCAATGATAGGTATTACCGTAATCTGAAAATGGTAAGTAGCATCAAGAAAGCATTCAGTTTAGAATGCAATGAACTTATGTAAAAATCCTCACCAAGGTTCATTACGAACTCGGTGACGATTTTCAAACACATAAAAGCTATTTTTTCATGACGAATGCAGAGAAGCCGAATTTGGTGGCTAAGAACGAACTGGTTCTGGAAGGAATTCAAGAACTGAAGGAAAAGAGAACAGAAAAAAAACAGAAAATGAAAGCGAATAGGATGTTATGCGGCTGGATTAGCTGACGATGCTGAAAAAAGAGAACACATAAATGAACGGAATGCATGGATGAAACAGGAAGTAATTACGAAGAATGAACGGAATGAATGAAGGGAGAGAAAACTTATCACAAAAATCTCCGGGAAAGAGAAACCACTGCACAGAAAGAAAACTACAAAAAACAATTAGTAACAAGAGGTGAAATAAAAACATATAAGATTATGACTATGACGACTATTAAATCCTTTTTTTTAAGTTACAATAAAAGCAATGAAAAAGGAGTTCGAAAAAGTAAAAGGAGTAAAAAAGCAAAAGGAGGGTTCTGAAAAGGAGTTCTATAGATACTTCCAAGTAATTTTTAAGTGAAATAGTCCAGAAAATCAGTTACTGCTTTGTCATTTCACTTCCCTGTTTGCGAAAATCCCTTTTCCAAATTGTATTTCAAAAATTAAACTTAGAAAGTTGACCTCAAAAAAAATGGAAAAAGCTTTCGTCTTGGTTGGACGAACAAGTCATAGAATGTCGATCGACTTGTCTTAGCGGATTTGACTACGACCAAGATTATAGGGAGAAGCCAATTTCGCTAGGATGATAGCTTTTTAATTCAATACTGCATAAAATTTTACGGTTTGTGTTGAAATAGATTGAGTTTTCTATGTCCTAACCAAATTTTACAAAGAATTCTACACTTAGTTTGCGTTGAAGTAAATTGCTAGATAGATAGCTGCTCTGCAGACAGGATAATCTAGGCTGTCGAGTTCTCCGTTTCGAAAGCCAAGTGTAAACCCTGAATGACTAGGACAAGGGGCTCTGCCATTTTGGCATCCATAACGTAGCTGCGGCTCACAGAGCGTAGCGATTGTTTGTGGTAACCTTCTAATGAACACGTCCGTCTGAAAAGAGGAAAAAGCTTGTCCAATTGGCAAAATAACAACGCAGCATGCTTGCCGTATTGAATGAATGATTCGCTATTTTTTTATAGAAGAAGGTAAAATCCCTAACAATCCCTAACAATTGGTAAATGAGCATTATCCACACTCCAAAGCGTACCAGGTGCTTTTCCTTAGACACAAGTAGGTTCTGGGAATGCAGCCATTGACGTTGCTGTGCCAGATTGATGTTCATGAGCGGGTGTGCTGGCAGCAAAAACTTGTAATTTGCAGGTGACTTCTGCTAAAAGCTCCTGCGATAAAGTGGCGCAGAAGTAGAAAGGTTGTTATTCGATGTCATCCCATACCGACATGTCCCATTCTAAGACCGATCAACAACGGCGGAAATAAAGGCCTCGTACGAAAATAGTAATTGTTCTTAGGTTCGCTTTAGAGCGTATGCGAGTCAATGCATGACTAATGGAATTCAGGGTAACTACAGATAGTCTGAAATTTATGGAACCTATTAAAACCTTTCCACTAAATAGTGCCCTTTTGTCTGTAGATAAAAAATAAAATCAATGATTTATAGACTCTATCAATCATCATCAAAACCATCAGAACTTTTTCATTCCACAGATCTTATACTACTGCCTGCTATCGCCAAATGAAGAAAAGTCAACTCAGATTTTTATCTCTGAAAAGATTTCAAGCTGCCAATAACGCAATGAGCAGCATAGCTCCAGCCTCAGATAACGTTACGACCTATTTTCTGTTAGACGCTAAGAACTATAAGCGTTAGAGAAGGATTATGAAACAACCAAGCGCCTCGCATACGAGTATTTTATGAAAGGATTTTGCCGTAGAGATTGCAATGGAACCATAGCTAATTTTTGCTGGAAGTATCATCGTCCCCTTCCTGACGTTTGTCAGCTGGGAAAAAAATTAGTTCAGATCTGCAGTGTTTTTCAGGCCGCCTTGGTGTAGCGGATAACGAAGTAATTCGAAAGTATAAAAAGGGCATAGGTATTAATGAGAAATTCCTTATCAAACCTTCGTGTCATAGACGTCTTTGTCTTGAGAACCACCAAAAAGGCATACCAATGACGATACTTAAGGGCTCAAAGAGGTTTAAAAAGACGAAAAAGTAAGAGTAAAGTGAAAAGAAAACTAGGAAAAGATGCAGTTCATAAAAAGGTTACTGCCAGTAGATAATGAATTCTGGTAGAGAAAAACACAGAGTGTAGTGGGTACCATTTTTGCAACAGTTTATCATTGTAATACATCAGAATGCACTTTAACACCCAACGAGAAGCAAATTAAGAGAAGCCGCTAAGAGATTAGTGAAAGAAACCGTGAGATGGATTTCAAGTGGAAGAAGCCGAAGTGTTTCCAAGTATGATCGAGAAACTTCAGAGTAAAGGAAAGAACACGTACCAGTCAACATGGGGAGCGAAAAACCTCAGCGTGAAGAACAACGATTGTAAAGCAATGAAATTGTTGCTAATTGTTGATGTAACAGCAGTGAGACTAATGAGCAGTTTCCTTTAGATGTTTTTAAGTGATTTTGCAAATTCAAAGAATAAGTACCGAATGCCTTGAGGGAAAACGAACTCAGAATCATTGTCATGACATAACACGATCAAAGGAAGCCGATTTCTTCATAATCTCAGCATAAAAAATGTTATGTGTGGCAGAAAATAACAGTACAGCAAGTATTTAGTGCTAATCAATAATGATTAGAGTAACAATGAAAGCGGTAATAAAAAAGTAAGTAAATTAATAACGAATAGAGTAAATCGAAGCAAGACACGAAACATTATAACCTGTGCGGAATGACGCGAATGAAACGACGTTAGCGAAACGACGTGAGGAAAAAAAGAATCCATCCGTCGTAACAATCTGATTTGAGCGTCGTTACAAAGAACGATGTATGACACTTTAATAGACGATCCTTTCGTTGAAGTCCCATACTTATTGCGTACCATCAACTACTTCTCTGGCTTGGAATAAATTGGTGAGTCAGTTAAAAAAAGGATAAAGCTCTCGGTGCTGATCAATCCTTGAGGAATGCGCCACGCATTCGGCTTCGTTAAGCATCGTTTGGAGGTGATTGAATGGATATCTAACCTTTGCAATGACTTGCGGTAGCCTACCGATGTATCGAGCCAGTGCTCCTATCCTCCCAGAAAAGCCTGGTACTAATTTGCCGATCCCGGAGAGATGGAAGATTTGGTGGGCCATGGACGCCGGGGTCGATTCCACGTGTGTGTTGCAAGGAGCCTCCGATCACTGCGCCACACGCACTCTTTGTGTGTCCGTTAGATCTGGAATTCCAGAAAAAAAAAAGCACATAAACTTTTAACCAATAGCTCTTAACAGTTCTCTGGTTCAGCTCACATGAAAACAGTCACCACATAAATATAAATACATGCCTGTAATGGTTTTTTTTGGTTTTTTTTTGGTTTTTTTTTGTAATGCTTCGCGAGTTCTTCTACGGTGAAGAAATTACCGGCGAACCATTTGGGATGATTTCGGGTCAGGTTATCTAATTATTAGACAAAATTGTTGTTATAATCCTTGAAAAAATATCAATAATAAGATTATAAAGGCTATTAACCTAGTAACAGAAACAATAACTGAATAAGGGACACGGCCTATATAAATGGATTCCTAGAACGACGTGGATTTCGCGTTTTGCTAAATGGGTAGTAGTCATTGCCAGCTGAGAGAAATCGAGCATACATAATGTTTTCCGATGTCATAGAACTATATTCAGATGGCAGAAAGCTTTTCTGAAACCGGTTAATACAGTAATAACGATGCTGTGAGCCGTAGGTGGTTCAATCGTCATCTTATGCTTTCGTGTGTTCTGTTTCCTCACTTATAATCGCATCTATATAGTGGGGCGTGTGGCGCAGTGGTCGGAGACGCCCTGCAACACACACGCGGAATCGATACCCACGCACATGGCCCACCAGGCCTCCTATCCCTCCGGGGTCCGCAAATTGGTACCAGACTTGTCTGGGTGGATAGTAGCACTGGCTCGATTTGTCGACAGGCCACCGCGAATCATTGTAAAGATCAGATATGCTTTCAATCACATCCAAACGATGCTTAATGAAGTCAAATGCATGGCGCACCTCTCAGTGATTGAGAGCTTTATCCTTTTATCTATCTTTATCTATCCATTATCTATCTGGCAGCCGCTTCATATTACTATTGTTATAACTCTTGTCATCTCTTATCATTACTGTTGCAAAGCTAAATGAAGTTACTATCTACTGATATTTGAAAAGACGAGATTTTGAGACATTGAGAGCTTGAGAGAAAGTTCCAAAAAAAACTGCTTGCATTCATCAATATGTTTATCATGTTTCCATGTTATAAAGGATAAAAAACGACAAGGCTTTCGGCGTTGATCAATTCCTGAGGGATGCGCCATGCATTCGTCTTCATTAACCATCGTGTGGTGAATGAATGCATATCTGGCCTTTACAATGACTAGCGGTGGCCTCCCGATGCATCGAGTCAGTGCTGCTATCCTCCCAGAAAAGTCTCGTACCAATTTGCCGACCTCTGAGGGATGAAAGACTTGGTGGGTCATGGGCTCCGCGATTGATTCCACATGCGTGTTGCACGTCGCCTCCGACCACTGCGCCGCACGCGTCCATGTCATATAAATATAAATATGTTCATATACATAAATCTTCTTTACTAAGGAATTCGATGCTAAGCAAATACAGATATTTCTTTTTTTTCACTAGTAATCGATTTCGGTTATAGATGTAGTTTCCTTAGAATCCTCAACTGGTTTGCTTGTAAAGTACAAGCAAACCAGATGGGTGGATTGATGGCGGACGTTGGAAACATAGCGTTTGACGTAGTACTCAAGTTACTAGCAGTAGACCGTGAATTATAGGACTTCATGGTGATTTGTCCGCTAGTTGAAACTCGTCGCTAATGACAAGATGTTTTCCGAATCGAAAAAAAAAACAAAGAAAAAAAGAACCAGAAGCAAATCAGTTCACCGTTGGAACATTCAACCAGACCAGTTTTCCTTTCTGTAATTGCAGATAGAGAAAAAAGCTCCAAAAGAGCAGATAAAACACATCTTCATAGTGCCCTTCCGTTTGCTGCAAGAATAGCTAAGAAACGGCCAAAAGTCTAAAGAGTGTAAAATCTTTTTTAAGGAAGAATCATGTGTGAGACAAAAGGATAAAGGATAAAAGGACAAAGATCTCAGCGCTGATCAACCCCTGATGGATGTGCTATGCATTCAACTTCATTAACCACAGTTGGAGATTATTGAATACATATTTGGCTTTTACAATGATTCGCGGTGGTCTACCGATCTATCGAGCCAGTGCTGCTATTCTCCCAGACAAGTGTGGTACCAATTCGCCAACCCTGGATGGATAGAAGGCTTGGTGAGCCACGAGCGCGGGGATCCCCTGTGTGTGTTGAAGGACGCCTCGGTCCACTGCACCATACGCGCTTATATGAGGAGAAAGACGACGCAGATCTCAGCAACAAACGAAGATTAACCAGCACACTTGAAAAAAAACGATCGGAAAAATGACGTCATAGAAAGCTTCGAATTTTCTAGAGTTTTCTTAGTATTGTGAATGAAAAATTCGTCATGTGAAGAAGTTTTAGGCTAACGATCAGTAGACAACTTAGCAGTGATCTATTGAAAGTCGACATCTAGGCGCTCTTAATCAACTGAATCTACTCAAAATAAGGAAGAACTTCGTTGGCAGATGGTCAGATTCTCCACTGCGTCGCTCGTGTGCGCCTCCTACTCGACTACACCTTATTATAGCCTTCATTGGCTACACTTCCACAAAATCCTAGTAATATTTAAAAAGACGAAATCACACAGAAAGCTGGTTTATATGCACGTCAGCATGATTCAAATTCCAGAAATCTAGTTTGAGCAGTAAGGAACAGAAAGAAAAGACAAAATAAAAGTTGTCTAAGAAATTTAATTACAGCTATTACCGTCTAGCCCCATCCAGAGCTAACTACGCCTCTTATTCCTCCGGGCTTGGAATATCGATACGAGAATAGCCTGTCAGGACCACCTTAGAAGTTCAGGGCCCAACCATCAATCAACGATGTTCATGGTGAAGACGAAAAATCCTCGTGTAGCCGCCGCTAGCCGCCACACGCGAAAAAGGTCGGAGACTTTCGTGGGCGGTGAAAACGAATTGTATGCAATAATTGTTAGGATACGTACGTATATGTGTGATTACATTTGACGTCGGGCCCTCTAGCAAACGAAGGATAAGCGAATAAAAAATGTCATCTAAACGACAACGGAAGCATAAATACTCGTGGAGATGAATTAAATAAACGAGATGTCATAAATCATAACCCATAAGGGGCAAGAGTTCTACATAATTTTTAGTTGTACAAGGGTTACAACTGATGCAGTTAGATATGAAGCAAAAAAAGACCCCTTGTTGGACCGGACGTTATTGGTAATATGAAGAAAAGATTTCTACGGTATGCTATAAAGAGTGTTTGGAGATCGACTAACGCCATTTAAATGAATGAACCATAATAATTTTTAAAGAGAAAACCACGTAAACAAATTTCGGTAACACTATTGTCAAATCTCAAGCATCATTAACTAGTAGTTGACTAGTCAGCCCCAGAAGGGGTTATAGCGCGTTCGTTCCCCACCGCACACGCCTTCGACCCGGAGTTTTGCAAATATCTCAGCATCTTTGAAGTGACCACATTTTGGCTGAGCATATGGTCCAGAATTTTGGTCACGGTGTTGAGATTATAGGACAGATGACCGAGATTGAATACATTCAACAATTATGCGAGAACGCGAAACTTGAAATAACGCATAAAATCAGCGAAATACGAGGGAGGGAGTGTAATAATATTTCAAGAGCCGATTTTCTTTTAACCTCGGTGTGACTAATCAACATCTGTTTAAATTGCTTAGATTTCACGAGGTTTTTATTTAACTGCTGAAAAACAGTCATCTATATATCTACAGTAGAGTAATGACCGGAGATCGGTTACTGGTTTTTCACTTTAAAGTTAAGTGCGATGGCAAGCTTTGATGCCAATCGTTGTATCATGTTTAGCCCTCTCATTTATGCGTAATACTTCATGGACCATCCAAAGATTGAGCAATTTAGGAACGTTGTTAATTAACCTTTATTTGGTTAACGTTTCGTCGTCCTCGTCTTCCTCAAAGCAAATGATCTGAGTCGATGTCCACAGTTCTTCGAACTGCGTTCGATGACACTGATACAGACTTCTGCAGAATGGATTATCCGAAAAAACGAGTCATTAAATCGCTCAGAAATAAATGAGCGTATTAATCAATGCTATTTAAAATCCTACAACTTTCCTTAAGCATTACTTTATTGATCAAAATCAAAACCGTTTAAATCTTCACATTTTTGCCAAAAAAAAATTGCTCATTCCAGTTGCATAATGTTCTGAGGTTCTAGAAGCGACGAATTCGTTGAAGGCATTTTTTGCGTCATCGTGGTTGGTGAAGCAGTTTTCGCGCGGAAGGTTGTCAAGGTGCTTGAAGAAGTGAAAGTCGCTAGGCGGAGAGGTCTGATAAATATTACGGATAAGGAAAAATTCCGTAGCCCAACTCGTTCAACTTGTGCAGCGCTAGTTCCGCAACGTGAGGCTCGGCATTGTGGTGGAGAAGGATTCGTCTCTTTCTGTTGACTAATGCCGGTCTATTTTGTTGGAGTTTACGGTGCATTTTGTCGACTTCTTAGTAATAATCCTCTGACGTAATCGTTTCGCTCGGATCCAAGAAGTTGTGATGAATCAGCTCAACTGCAGACCACTAAACAGTCACCATAACCTTTTATTGGTGGAATTTCGGCTTTGGGAAGTGCAGTGGAGCCTGAACGCAATCCAACCATTGGGCTGAACATCGCCGGTTGTCGTACGGAATCCGTCGCACGTCACAATTCGATCAAGAAAAAGGTCATTTTTGTTGCGCAGAATAAGTAGACGACACCTCAGAATGGCAATTTTTTACTTTCGTTCAATTCGTGCGGCACCCCCTTGTTGAGTTTTTTGTCTTTCTTATGCGATACAAGTGAGTGGAAATTGTTCCTGTGCTTACGCCAATACGCCAAGCTCTTCTGCAAGCTCTCGAGCAGTTGTTCGCGTGATTGCGTCCACTAGTTCCTTCAATTCATCTTCGTCAAGCTCACTGGAACGTCTGCGGACTTCCTTATCTTCGAGGTTGAAATCACCAGAACAAAATCTCCGGAACCATGTTCGTACTGTTGATCCACCAACACAACCTTCACTCCAAACTTCATTTATGTTTCGAGCCGTCTCTTCTGCTCTACGACCAAGTTTGAGCTCATAGAAGAAAATTCGACGAAGATTCATTTCTGACGTCTAAAATTGGAAGGTTCGAAATTGGTTAAAAATTTAAATTTTGGGAAATACGAAGACACGATTAGAAAAAGGATAAGATTAGCTTTTCTACAATGTGTAATATTTTAAGCTAGGAAAATATTTAACTCGCAAAAATACATTAAAATAATAAATATTTTAAATCGCCTATTTGTTTCCGGACAACCTAATATTATCACAGAACACTCAGTGTCAACAGCAGACAACCTGTATAAAACAGAGCTGCAGGGTGAGATTGCCTCATTCGGGCGATACTCCACTGAAGCAGGTCCGTCTCGATACAAAGAAGAAGACACTGCATTGATAGTGCGAAGGACTATGAGCATCGATTCGGATCATTAGCCCTGAGAAAGACGAAGACGTCGAAACGTTAGCAGACTAAAACTTATATAACAATGTCGTATAAGCTGAACAAATTAAATATACTTTGAACGGAGTTTAAAGGACATCGGAAGGAGAAATGAATACGTAGAAGGAAGGAACGCCTTCTACAGCGATGATGATCCATCACGAAAAAAGATGCTGAAAAATGAAGGAATGACTGGCGCAAAGGATGCAGAATCGTCAGTAAATACGTCGCCTTCAGTATCAACGGTTAAGAACCGTGTACTGAGGTGGTACTAAGCTCAGCCAAAAAACGCTTTCCACAAAGCGGTGAGCGGTTCGGAAAGATATTTGTTTCTTATTTCTATTGTTTTCGCATGCATCATTTGTAGTTTCCTTTAACATGGAATAGCTCGATCGGAAAATGCTAGAGCATCTGAACCAGTGCCATAGACTCCCGAGTCGCTTGGTTTTCTAGCCTTACCAGGGACCAACGTGCAGTATACGATCCAAATACGGCACATCGATGCAAAGGGGGAAGGATAATGAGTTCGAAGTTGATAACGGCGAACCTAGTCGGAGTTTTCACTTTCACAAAAAGGTCTGATAGCATTTTACCAAGCCACAAATATGATAGAGAGAGCATGATTGCCCTTACAAGTAAACTAGGCATAACACTGACGTAAGGACGATTTTTTGAATTACCTCGATTTGAGGCCAAGGACAGAGGAGCTTTTAGTCTAAATCTCAGCCACTGGCTTTCAGCTTCCGAGATGCTCTTGGGTTCTGAGTTTCCCAAATATATTACCACATTGCGGTTGCATTCCACATAACACTTGGCGAAAAAATAGGTAGTAAATAAAAGGCTAGAAATTGTGATTTCGACTGCAGTTTCAGCTAAACTGGGTTCAATACCGACTTGCGTTTCTCAGATCATTGCCGTTGACAGGGGATTGCTGATAGTAGCGTTAAAGCAGAAAAGTGTGTCAGAAAAAGGCAAGGCAAAGTCCTCGGTTGGTGTGTTGGATACCAGGTGAACAGCCGCTGAAGGCAACCCTGAGTTCAAAGCATAAATAAGGTTTCAAGCTTTTCTCACATCTCAGCGTCATTGTAGTTGTATTTCACGTAATATATTTCACATAATATCCTGCCAGAAAAAATATTAGGTAGATAGATACAGATATGAGTGGCGCAAACAGAAAATTAATAGAGAAATGAACAAGAAACTCGTAGTCTTTGCTCTTCATTTACCCTTTCTTTTCAACTCTTCCTTTCTAGCGATGGCAACAGCTCAGATCGACCGTAAAAGGGTAGTTGTACGGAGTAGATATGACCATCCTTCACTTTCACTGACAGTAAAGAGAATAATGAACTAAAATTTCGTTGATAGCTCTATTAACGAAACCAACGATGTGGTAGAGAAATTCAAATAATGAAAGCAAACAAACCTGTAAAAAAAATTTAAAAAAAAAGATCAACTGTGGGACTGCTGTGGTGAATTCGGTGAGGAGCAATGCTCATTCCGAAAGAGCTGTCGCTACCAAAGTTATCGAACTGGCGAAAGCCCATACATCAACAGTAAATTTTGTCTTCTCCCAGTTAAACTTAACTAGTGAAGAACTACGCCTAGGAAAAAACAAGGGCACTTAAAATTAAGTGTGGAATAAACTTGGGCACTTGGATAATAGGATAGCCCGTCCTCACTAGTTGTGTGGGCCCCAGCATAACCTCCATTGTTTCAGAGTATTCTGGTTTAGTCATTTCTATTTCTTGGAGTTCTGAGGACAACCTGGTGAAAGTCTGTTTCAGGTCTTCACCACCACAGGCAATCGCCGGCCTTTGAGGATCAGAGGAAGACTTGCCACTGTTTCATACCAGAACGTACATACCACATACAACATACCAGACTAGTTTCATACCAGAACGGTGGTGGATCCTGGTACTAGTTTACACTTAACTAGGCTTTCTGATGGAAAAGCTGGACTCCTTCTCAGCTGGGGAGCTCTTGCCATGCAGATGAATCCCTCGCAGTACGTCGAAGCACGGTATCCAGGAACACCTCCCAGCCACGGTGAGGCGGTAAATTGTTAGGAGAGATAGCAAAGAGTGACATACAAAAAAAACGAAATCTAAACGACCTCCTATCGGCTAAAAACTAGTCAGCTTCTGTTATTTGCAGCGTCTTAATTAGTCGGGATACGAGAAATAAAACACACAGGTTTACGCATTCTGCGTCTATTCGATCTACATAATGGTTCGAGGAAGAGTAATAGTCTGTAAATTCAGTGATCTCCTTTTACCACAAAAGTCTGATGCATATTTGTTGACCAACGAAGAGTGGAAGGTTTGCTCAGCACACGGACCATGATCAGCTGGAGACACCACATCCTACTTAGTACAAGCGCCAGCGATATCCCAGCAGTTACAGCCCAATGACAAAGTATTTGGTTTAAAAAATGCAGTCAAAATAAGCACCGAAAAAAGCCTAAATAAAAAAAGTGGCTTTAAACAGGTAAACAATGAACCTGCTTTTTTATTTGGTGCCGGTTAGAATACAAACACAGCATAGGTTGTGTTAGCGATTAGCTGTAGAATATGTGTAAAAGCGAAGCAAATGTATTACCAATATTCAGCTGTCATTTTCTCTCTTCGTCTACCACAGCCCGCTTGTATCGTAATTCGCTTTACGTTTAAGCACTATGGTTATAATACTCGCATTGCTGACCACTTTCGCTGGAGCAGCGGTGCTGAGCAGCTTAGATTCGCTATCAAGGCGATCCATCTTGGACACTGAATTTGAAGCAAGACTATAGAAGGCGAGCTCACTGCTCAGAAACGCAAGTCTATTAGACAGATTCGTAAACTTAAGCGTATGACCACAAGCCGCTTTTCTACCTCTCCAACTTCTGTTTTTTCAAGGAAAGGGATGTGGACAATACAATGGAGCCTATGAGGAAATTGCACAGTATGGAGGGCGAAACCAGAGAAGAACTTGAAATGCCACCAGAAAAGAAGATTGATTTAGAGAAAAAGATAAAAGTGAGCGTAGTACGTCTCGTTTAAAGATCAGACAAATTACAAAGCTGACTCTTTAGAATTACGGCCATATCAGAAGGGACCACGTTCGAAAAGTGGGCGATTCGATTGAAGAAACTAATAGAAACGGCGGACTGGACTTGGCGTTGTTCCAAGAAGATATGATTCTCACTGAGTTTGTCGATTTAGACGTCTCAGACTGTACGGTGTTTTGTACTGACCATGTTATGAGGCAACAAGCTGCGGAGGTCCTAGCGAAGACGTCGAAGAAAACGCAGGCCATCGTACCAAACGACAAGCATTCCGCGACAAAAACTATCCTAACACTACTTGGCCCAAAGGAGTAAATTACTACCTTTATAATGCAAGTTTGTCTTGCACTGTTTTTTCTCCACTACAAAGTCACAAAGAGGTCACAGTACACTTATTTACAACTTCAGGCGGCGTTACAGTACGATTGTTCAGAAAAGCAGCCGCGTTGTGGTCTGCGGAAACCTGCGTTAACTTTGGAGAAACTTACGCAGGTAAAAGAAGAAATTTTGAGCTGAAGATGCAATCGTCGTTAATGAAAGCGTAGGCTGTTGGTCACATGTCGGAAGAATTAGAGGAAAGCAGTTACTTTCACTTGGAGCGGGATGTGAGGCGGTGTGATCCACATAGCGTTTCTTACCGTTTCCACTAAAATCCACTCTTGGGACCACAATATTATAAGTCTTATTCACGCCCTTTTCTTTTTTTCATAGCGGGGTACGATGTGAAATAGAACCATAGCGAAACAAACAACCATAAAAAACAATGGGTAAAACGATAGACTTAATAGATCACGATTACATTTTTTCTAGAATTTCTAAATAAGAGTTGAACATGAAAGAATTCTACTGGCGCACAGCGAAAGGACACCCTCACTTTTTGTAGGTGGGAATCGCAGCGCATGAGATCACGCACACTGGGTTTCTTCCATACTCAAAGCAAACATGATCGTGACAACTTCGCCAGAATTGATTTCAGCAACATTCAAGTAAGTGCGTGCTAATCCACTACTAGACATTGTTGATTGGAGAAACTCTTCTGCAGTACGGCTGGGAGGGTCAATTCACAAAGCAAACTAAGGAAACTAACTACAGCTATAACATGAGCTACGATTACGGAACTCTCATGCATTACGGAGCAATGGGGTTCGTCAATTTTCAACTTTTTCACTATAAAGTAATAACAAAAAGGCGAACGTTTCAATTTAGGCGTTTCGGCCAACGGAGAACCCTTTATGACACCACATGACATTCTATTTTTGCAAACCATTGGCTCACATTTGCTTTCATTCCACGAGAAACTCGTGATGAACCTGCACTATAAATGCCTCGGTAAGGACATTCTTACAGAGGCTTTTCATTTTCAGTTTTGCTTGTCTTGTTTACTACGACCAAATTACTTTAGATAAATCTCCAAAAGAGTCTTGGAAGAAATGCTAAAACGGTGGATTCCCCATCCCAGAAATTGCAACAAATGCACTTGACCCAGCGGATACGGGTGAGACTTTTGCGACCAAAGAGTGAAGACTTTGGAAAACGATTCCTTATTGTTTCTAGTCCAAAAAAAATGTCGCACTATTTTCCAGCTACCGGGTTACGGTAAGACGGTGACTGCAACAGAATCGTATCAAACAATCAGCAACACCGTGGGTCGATGGGATTATCATCCCGAAGGCGATACCGATGAATACTATATGTGCACCTACTGGATCCAGGTTCAACATTTTGTATATAACCTGACTGAACCATGGAGCACTGACAGTGAATTCCTCAAGGGCATGCCCGGCTCAAAGATTCAAGTGGTATTTGTCAACTACACTGAAAATCTGTCCCTCGACGGATGCATATACGTCGGTGTTGAGATTAAAACATTAGCAGATAAACGTCGCACTGGTTACAGGCAAGAGTGCACTGTTCAGAAGCATATCGTTATTGCGCTAGTATTTCAAATGTGTTTAGATCCTGCTCTTCGGACTATTTTGGAACAACTTTAATCTCACAGCACAACATAGTCCCTATAATTACTTTCAGCAGAGGCCAGCACTATAATAGATTACCGAATTGGTGATGTTTACATCTGGGCTTTGTAAAGTGTTTTCAAACGCATCTGATGCTAATTGAGACAATGCAGCTGAAATCACCGGGACCGTTGAGGCAACGGATACAAGTACTGAAACAACGGATCTGCCACCATCTGGATCCGAGTGCGAGGACAATAGTGTGTATGTGCTAGTAACACATAGTTCACGTCCGTACAAAGCTTAAACATTCGTTCAGGTGCGAAAAATTATGCAACTTCTGCAAATACTAAGACGACGACGAAGACCTTAAGCGCTGGCGGTGCTCCAGGAAGTGTGGTGTTTGCTATTAACTCTTTTTCGAATAAAGGCATTCACATAAAAACGTTCAAAGCATACTCGTACACTCAATACGGGCAAGTGTTGCTTGCGGGATTACACACAGTATGTGGACTAAAAAGTGCTAGGAAAACGTGCACATAATACTTTCTCTATAGGACGTTCACTAATTGGTTTTGCCATCTCTTGTGATGACTATGACACATTCGGTGGGTGAAGACAGATCAATGGCGCGCACGCTTACACAAGTTATCGAAATTTGAATTCTTGTCCATTAAAGAATGGCTGGTAAAGGACCAAACGCAGATCAAAGAAACCATGAATTGCGAGAGACCTAGCAGAGCTGCTCATGGCATAGCACATTGGTTTGAGTGCTATTACTTTTAATACTTCGTTAGAGAAATGAATATTTGAGGAAACCACTAAACTCAGTTTTAGAATCCACCACTCATCTTCTAATAGGGACATCGTCGCTCTATAAATCGAAACTTATTCGAGAAGACTTGCCTCGGCTGTAGGTGCAGTTGGAAGAGACATTGCACTATGAACCGATACCTGTACAAATTTAGTTGACGTTTACCTCAAAAATCAACCAACGCTGAAAACGGCTTATCAAACACATCAACGTTCTTGTACATGGCATCTCTTGTACACATTCCCAATATTACTTATGTCACTTGTCAGCTTGTTTGATGCGAGCTGGCGCCATTTAACTTTCCATTACCTCCTTTCCTTTGTAGTGGTATCCCAGTGAAGTCTGCTCGCTCTAGGAACTCGTTGACCATCATAGCTTTCCTCTAGAATTTCGAATGAAGAACTCTGACCATCGAATCGATGGCCTTCTTGAACACTTTTGACATCAAAAAGAATCCAGTTGGCAATAGCTCTCCCCTATTGATTGAAGTTCATACGCATCATTTGTCCAGCTATGTTTATCCTCGACAGTTTGATGTATAAAAAGACGTCTTTGATTTTCGATCGTTGAGGTATATCGAAGCTTCGTATTCCTCCCTTCACTTGCATGGTATCGAAGACTCCTAGAAATCGTTTTGGCAGCGCGCTCAATAATGCTTAGTTATCATCGTACTCGGGTAGAGACCAGGTTTCTCATGTATGCTTTAAGACAAGAAGTATCGTAAAGTCAGAATGATGGGAGCGGAGTAGAGTGTTCGTTTTCTCTTCACTACATCCTCGATGTTTTTGGGAGTTCCCGCAGCTCGCTTTCGCCTGCTCAGCTCTAAAGCTTGGTCACTCGCTCATCACGTTGACTTCCGGACCTAGATAGGCGCAGTTGGAGCATTGAGAAATGTTCGTTTGGTTGAGCATGAATGGAACATTTCTTCCGTACCTCATGAATATCGTTTAGTGAAATTTAGTCGAAGGCCAATCTTTGCACAAAGTTTTCAGAGCCGGCAAGCATTCGTTCCAATTGGCCAATACTTGATGTTATAAGAACGATCTCATCAGCAAAGCGAAGATGGTGTAATTGCCGACCATCGATTTCCACTCTTATGTTCTCCCATTCCAATGTTCACATGACGTTCTTGAGGGTGGCGGTAAATAATTTTGGCAAAATGGTATCGCCTTGCCTAACCCCTCTTTGGACGTCGATGTTAAAATCGCTGTAGAATGGTGATATCTTGGTTGTGAAATTTTTATATAGCTTACGAAGAATTTTCATATACCGAGTTGTGGCGCCCTGGCTGCCTAGGGTTTTTACGATTGCTTCAACCTCAATTGAGTCCAAAGTCCTCCCTAAATCACGAGATTGAGCAGTCTCCTGCATAATCGCGACGCTTCAGTGAGCTATGCATCATGTTGATACGTTGAATCGAACTGAACCATTTTCGAAACCTTGCTTGCTCACATATCTCTGCTTTGTCCAGTATCCTGCAAATCACCTTTAAGATGACTCGAATGAACAGTTTGTGGATGACAGACGGTAAGAAGACTGCGCAAGGTTTGCCCTCATCCCAGCTTATTGAACAGTAACGCAATCTTGCTGGCCTTCAATTAAATAAGAATCTTGCATTCTGAGAGGTAACGTATGCTTAGCAGAGCCATTGTGTTTACTAGGATAGGCACAACGTTTTACAAGTGTTCACGTCCCATTCTGTCTGCACACGGTGTTGTTCGACTTTTCGAGGACAAAATACCATGTTGGTTTCCGACAGGGAGAACAGCCAGAACGGCATATCCATCCTCCTTCATTTCGTATGAAAGCGGGAAAACGTGGCTATTGAAGGGATTCAATAAATTGTCGTGGATGGTTTTCTTGCTTACTCATCTGAAACCCATAACTGTTATTTTTAGGCACCGGAGTGCAATCATTTTGGTTTTTTATTTGGCGATGTTTCGGTGAGTTTTGCGAATGCTTTTCCCATCCGTCGCAACCTCGACTATAACTGCCGCTCCTATCACTTTAAGATCCTCTTTTATCGCCTATCCTCATTGTCTTACAGCAAGTTAGGGTTAAGTTAGCGGTCCCTGGTGCGATTGTACGTTAACGTATGAGCTCAACTGTTTCTGCATACAGACTTCTCTTCATGACTTCTGAACTCAACCTGCATAACGCGAATATGAAGATGTTGGATGGGCTGATCATATTCCTTGTCGATGTTATGAATAACGCAGCGTTTCCAACAACCGACTAGTTAACTGAATAAATCCCACTTGGTGGTGATATTGAGACCTTATTTTCTGAATTTCGAGGCTTTTTCTCTTCCCGGTGATAAATAAAATCTCGCAAAAGGAAGGCGATGGTCTGCCCCTGTGCAGAGTCTTGGGATAACAGTTGGAGCGATTAGGCAAAATCCTCAGCTAACTATGACGTGGTCTATTTCGTTACGATGCTGTCCATTGGGAGAGTTCCACGTTCAACGTCGAGAGCAGGGTTTCAGGAATTACCATGGATGGCTTTGGTCATCATGATAAACTCAGACAATCTCATCCTGCTCGTTCAGTTCTAATCCGTGGGTCCCAATGCACCGTTCTTTTGGGTCTAGCCTATGAGTTAAAATTTCTGATGAAGACCTTAAAGAATATATCGACCTCTTTGTGGAATTTCTCCAAGTCCACATAGAGCGCTTCGACTACATCTTCGTCATAGCTCGATATCGTTGCGTAAACGACAAAAATTATGAAAGCCGGAATTGACGTGCATTTCTTTAGTGGTAAGCGTCCGATTAGGGCTGTTAGTTGTTCCAATGAGTCGACATTCACTCGTGTTTACAAGAACGCCGACCCCGCCGACTCCTATACTGTCGCATGTTCCGAGGAATAGTTCTTCTTTAGTATCATAGACGACTTTGAAGGAAGTGTTTCGTCTTAAGCGGCCCAATGACTCGTACCTATACTTCTTCCTGCCATGACTAGATCCTCCATGGAGGACTCAGATGCAAGGAGCATGCATTATCGATACAAATCATCACATTAGCCACTCGAGATTTAAAGAGCTTAGAATGACCCTGAGATTTTAGCAACGTCTCTGCACCTGTCCTCTCCCCACAAAAGCATAAAATCGATGGATCTTCTGGAGTGCAGGGAATGAGGACCATTTATTTTACTCTGTTTAGAACTTTATACCCACTTATACGTTGCCTATTTCCCAGAGTAGAAGAGGGAGCTTATTCTTTGGGAACGACTGCTGACAACCTTTCATATACTTCCCTGCCACTTGATTGCAGGCTTTCGCCAGAATTGACTTGTAGAACACAATCCGCATAAACTAGAACGCACCCACACACGCGTGCATGAATGTGCCTAGCAAATACCGAAAGTATGTGCCAAATCGGCGCAGCAGAAATAGCGAGTCCATCCCTGGATCCACCTGCGTCTCAGGGAAGCAGAGGTCGCTTTTGTTCCACGATGAACTCCCTACCTGCCACCTGGGGACGTGCGACGCTGACTCGCGATTTAGTGGCATGAGATCCTCCTGAGAGGAAGATCAGTGATTCAGCCATAAGCTGGATAAAGCTTCTATCATCGTCCAGCAAAACTGAAAAAAGTAGTGTATGACGAGGAAATTCTCAACAAAACTGTCTCCTCATTTCACCAGCAGGTAAAGGACGAGCTGACCAAGTACTACTAGCTGCTTGCCGAAACACTTAAAACTTCCACCAAAGTCGTCTCAGTTCCTCAAACAGGAATTTCTGACCTCATCCTCATTACCACTAACGAATAACTTGGAAAGAGAAATAAATTTAAGCTTTATTCCATTGCCAGACACCTAACACGGCTGACAATAAGTGCTAGGTGCAGAAGATCTTTGCAGGAGGTTTTGCATCGGCATAGAAAGAAAAAGTTATTGAAAGCAGTTTAAAAACAGCTCCGTCTGAAGAAGTGCCATCGGGATCTTTGAAACCGTAATGCTCGGCTATTCGCCGTGATGGACAAACATTAGCCTATTATTACATTCTGCCACGATATGAAATTGATAACAGAGAAATTCCCTGGCAATCTTTCTCGCTTCACAACCACTATCTCGGACCCTGAAATCTCTCCTGGTGAAGTGCCGCTTAGGGTTCTATTCTCTAATGCGTGAGTTGGGTTTGAAAACATGAAGATAGAGGTACAGCTCCAACATCCGATAATATCAACGGCGATTTTCTCACTCCACAAATTACATGTACTTCTCGCAACCCAAACATCTTAAAATAGAAAATTCCTGACTAGTGGAGGACTTAGCGCACGGTCATTCTACCCGAGAATGGTAACAAATGGGATCTTGGTAAATACTGTGCAATATGCCTGTTGTTCTTTAGTGCACTCTACGGGCTATTCACGAAGACTCTCCCTTTGCGACTATCGTAGACCATGGGTCAGGCACAGGCAATTGAACAAACAGGGTTCTTAAGAGATTCTGCGGCATACACCACATCCAGACCGCATCACGGGTCATAGAAATCAATCGAGAGCACCATCTGTCCCATATTCTAACGTTCATTGACTATGAAAAAACGACTAACATGATGCTGAGATATTTGCAAAACTCCGGATCGCTGGTGTCTGCGGTGGGGAACGAACGTGTTATTATCCTTTGCAGGGTGTAACGCGTTCACCACCACACCATGCGGGTCCTTCGTTTCGCCTGTCTCTCAGCTAGTGCGGTCATCATAAGCAGATCACCATGATAAACTGCTACCCACCGACCGACGCAGCTGATGAGTACGAATTAAATGCGTTCTACTATCAGTTGGAGGAATTCATCCGCAATGATAAAGCATATCACAAATTTGTTGTTGAAGACTTCAACACCAGAATAGGAAAGGCCAACGAGAGCGAATACAGGATCGGAAATTTTGGATTAGGAGAAAGAAATGAGAATGGAAGCCGTCTCGCAGGACTCCTGTCAGCAGCACATTTCTTCCATGGAAACTCGTTTTTCCAGAAGAAAGAAAGCCGCCGCTGGATATAGGAGTCTCCCAACGGCATGACATGCGGAAACCGACCATATTCTGACAAACAGAAAATGGTGCATACTTGACACATCGGTAGTCCCTTCATTCTGTACTGGTTGCGATCACCGCCTTCTTCGCGCGAAGATTCGATTTAGCTGCAAGCTGGAAAAGAGCTCTCTTCATCGACCACGAGGAAAAAGTCTAGCTGTATGCGACGAAAACATTCTGAACAAAGTCTTATCCAAACGTGAGTGGCAGATTAAAGGAAATCCAACCGAAAACTACGAGCTGCTTGTCGAAGGACTGAAAGGTTGCGCCGAGTTAGCTTCAGTTCCTCAAGCAAGAAGATCGGATTGCATCTCCATCACTACTAAGGAGTTGCCCGAAAAGAGAAGGAAACTGAAGCTTGATCCTACTGCAACACGGTTAACATCACTAGTAACAAATGCCAGCTGCAGAAGAGCTTTGCAGGAAGATCTACAACGGTACAAGCGGAAGAAAACACTAGAAGCAGCAGAGAAAGGAAGTAGTGTGGAAAAAAATGCCGTCGGGACTTGTGTGATTATAATGTTCCGCTGTCAACCCTGATGAACGAAAATGGGATCGTCAAAACTTCCCGCCATAATATGGATTTAATATCGGAAACGTTCTACACTAACCTTTTCCGTTCCACAATCCCCGTCTCAGGCCTAATATTCCTGCTGGGGAAAAGCCGCCTGGAATTCTTCCGCCAGAGGTTCGAGTTGCGATAGAAAGCATAAAAAGAGGCACAGCTCCAGGACCCGATAGTATCTCTGCCGATTTCCTTAGAGCTAGGGGCCACAATTTACATGTACCTCTCGCAGATCATATGACAGGATAACTTCAAAAGAAAAAAATCCCAGACCAGTGGAGGACGTTGATTACGGTTATCCTGCCCAAGGAAGGAGACCAAAGAGATCTTCATAACTATCGTCCCATATGCTTGTTGAGTGTACTGTACAAGCTCTTCACGAAGATTATCCTCTCGCGCATATCAAGGACATTGGATGAGGCGCAACCAGTCAAGCAAGCAGGATTTCGAAAAGGATTTTGCTGCATGGACCACATCCAAACCGTGTCCAAGGTTACCGAAGTTTGTTGGGAATACCACTTACTCCTAACCTTTGTCGACTAGGAGAAAGTGTTTGACAGTGCCGAAACGAATGCAATCCTATCAACGCTCGTCGACCAAGGAGTGGACCGACCTACATAAGGACTCTCTCCCACTGTTATCGGAACTGCACTACGAAAATGCAGCTTTTCCTTCGATCTCTTGCATAAGAAAACGGGTTCGACAGGGCGACACAATATCGCCAAAGTTGTTCAATGCCGCACTGCAGTGAGGTCACTCGATTGGAATGAGAAAGGCATACGTATTGGTGGAAAATTCCTGTCAAACCTTCGTTTTGCCGACGACATTGTCATCTTCTCAAGAAGCACTAGCGAAGCAGAAGTGACGATCAACGAGCTCAACGAAGCGGTGGAAAAGATCGGACTTCTCATAAATTGAAAGAAGACCCAGTTTATGAAAACCCATGGTGCGAAGGCGAGAAAATTGAATTGGATGGCTCCCTTATTGCAGAGACCACCTCGCACGTTTGCCTTGGGCGTTCAATGAACATGGAAAACAACATGAAGGAGGAACTAGATAGAAAAAGGAGAGCAGCTTGGGCCGCATTCGGGTCTCTCAAAGAAGCCACCGACCAACTGAAGGACCCGAAAATCCGCGCTCATCTCTTCGATTCTACCGTCCTCCCAGCACTCTATTATGCTGCAGTGACGTGGACTGACACTTCAACCACGTCAAGAATGCTTTACTCACAGAGCGCTAGAGTGATGTCTTCTGAAATATAACCGGCACTCTCAATATGTAGCCGGAATGCGAAGTTCTGACCTTCGAAATCTGTCACATCTTCGAGATCCAGGAGAATATACATCGACAGCGGAACATAGATGGGGCCGGTCACATAGCAAGAAGAGCAGACGACAAATGGACGAAAAGAACAGTAGAGTGGACTCCAAGAGAATGCAAACGTCCCCTAGGACGAGCACCTACTCGTTGGGCGGACGTGTCCGTAAACAAAGTTAATCAGCTGTACCCGCATCTGCAGTTGTTTTACAGGTCACGGTATGAGACTCGCAAGCGCTAGCATGCTCGAACAAGACCACCTCCGTAGACTACGATTGCAAGAGAAAGGAACGAATGGCATATATGCTGGGGTCTGCACAGCTCGTGAAGACGGACCGTCTAGGTATTCAAGTATCCAAGATGTGAAAGACAGAAAGACAGGTCTTTTTAAAAAAAGCTAGGATTTTGCTGTCTACTGGACCTATCGAGAACCTTATTTACAAGATGCAGTGCTAACTGGAGAACAGGAATCTCAAGTGACCATCAGCTTTTGGACGACTCAACAGGAAAATCTTATACAGTTTCAGAGTGCTACGAAATGACTATCAGAAGGTGCGATGAGGGAAAAAACGATGAAATGGATGTGAATTAAATAATGAACGTGAAGTTTTCCAAATGTAAAGACTTTCTCATAAGCAAATCGACGCTGCTAAAACGGTTTGATGAATGCACCAGACTTCTTATTCACTACGCGTTAAAGCTTCTTCACACTCTATTAGAACAAGATCTGAATGCTTGGTTATTCGAAGCTGAATAAGACCATCTACAAAGGATTGGTTACCGTCTTAACATTAGCAAATCTGACCGGCATTTCCACCCACTCATTCCGGAATATTTTACACCTTCCTGTTAGTGTTACGTATGTTGAATGTAAACGATGACGTGAAAGTTAGCATGGGACCAGCCACAGAGTCATATGTTCGATGTGTTGCATACTGTACAATCTTCTCTGAAGTAATTTTAGACCCTGTACAGTCNCTGAAGAACGCTAAACCCACAGATACGCTATTGTGGGATAAAACGTCAAGAATGCTTTACTCACAGAGCGCTAGAGTGATGTCTTCTGAAATATAACCGGCACTCTCAATATGTAGCCGGAATGCGAAGCTCTGAGCTTCGAAATCTGTCACATCTTCGAGATCCAGGAGAATATACATCGACAGCGGAACATAGATGGGCCGGTCACATAGCAAGAAGAGGGACCAGCCACAGAGTCATATGTTCGATGTGTTGCATACTGTACAATCTTCTCTGAAGTAATTTTAGACCCTGTACAGTCTCTGAAGAACGCTAAACCCACAGATACGCTATTGTGGGATAAAACGTCAAGAATGCTTTACTCACAGAGCGCTAGAGTGATGTCTTCTGAAATATAACCGGCACTCTCAATANTCCGGAATATTTTACACCTTCCTGTTAGTGTTACGTATGTTGAATGTAAACGATGACGTGAAAGTTAGCATGGGACCAGCCACAGAGTCATATGTTCGATGTGTTGCATACTGTACAATCTTCTCTGAAGTAATTTTAGACCCTGTACAGTCGCTGAAGAACGCTAAACCCACAGATACGCTATTGCGGAATAAATATTCTGACGACCACCTCTTGTCTGCAGGCCGAAAAATGAACCTATTGGTCATTGCCAAAGTCAGCAAAGTTGATCCTGGAAATAAATGCCTCGGTTAATTGGCATAGTACAAGAAGCTCTATACAACAACCCATACAGCTGGTTAGATTTATTACCTCTTATTTCACTTGTATTAAGCAATACATAAACAAATCTAGGACCGTTCAAATATAAGACCATAGAGGTGACAAAAAATTCCTTTGCCAATTATAACTGAAGCGACTTCCAATTTTGAGCATCTATGTACACCATTCGTATTGTAAATTACAATATGCCATTTTTAAACTAATTCGTACAACTTTTGGCACTCTGTAGGAGTTCATTAGCAATATGAGTACTCAGAGCATGCTCTTTAAAAAACTCCGTGCTAAAGTAAAAACGATTAATGATAAAGAAATAAATAAGATCCAGCTATACTTCCCTAACAGTAGAAGAATTAACTCTAACTGCCTCATAAAACTTCGCGAGTACCAATGATACTTCTTCCTAATGCCTACTACGCAACATCACAAAGCACTGAACAGCATGTATAAACCCCAAGTTTCAAACTCAGAAGTAGGCTTCTGTTATATTAAACCACAACTAAATTTAGGAGAATCAAAGAAGAATCAATGCTGAGTGCAAATATACTTCCACTGCGTAAACTCATCAATTCCTTGTGCTGATCCTTCTCTACCAAGACCGCTCTCTTTTACACCACCAAACGCAGCTTCTGCACTTGACATCAAACCTAAGATCAACTATAAAAATCTTAAAAATGGTTTTGACGGTATAAAAAGAATTGAAGAATTTTAGATGCTACTGTGATGGCTAGAATCCCACCTTCGTTAACACCAATCATTCCAACTTGGAGACGGCGAGTTACCCTATATATTTGGGCAGAGTCTCCGCTAAACACATAACCCGCGAGACCAGATCGAGTATTATTTGCCATATTCAGCACTGACGTCTCACTCGAAAATCTAAGGCCAAATTTAGTTCTTATTAATGATAACTATAAAGCACGATATACCACATTTGTGACACTGCTTTGATCTATCGCTCTAAAAGTACAAACATTCCTTAAAATTAATGTTCCCTAATCCGAGGCTTGTTCCAAACTCACATTTACACAAAATCGGAGATCAGATTTCAGATTTCACGGTTTTAAATTAAAGCAAGCGCGGCCACCGCAAACATCAGTGTATTCGGGAAGGTAATCTACCATTGCTGCACGATTAGTTCGCAACGACGTTTGAAATGCGTGCTTCGACCAAGGAAAAGGGAGGAGAAAGTATGTCGAATCCAGAAAGACAGGATTTCACGTTGGTAGGATAAGTAGGGTTGTACTTTATTAGCAAAGATCTGCAACCTTTAGAGATTTCTATGGTATCATTAAAGCTGAAAGGTATAATTACTTTCAGGCTAGCATGCATTTCAACCTATGCCTATCGTCATAAATGCGGCCTCCAAAGTATAGACATCAATTCAACAAACGCACTTTTGAACTGCAACCACTGGGCCGAAAATCTCACTGTGTGCAATACACATCTGGTCGGTAACACCTGTAATCAACGTCGGTTGGAAACATGAGCCACTTCCTCGCTTACCACCTAGAAGCACGCGTGCTCCCTTTGCTATAGCATCCTTTAGCAACTCGTTAATCTGAAAGCTCAAAAATATTCTTGCTGTTACTAGCATTAATCTTCCAAACAATTTAAACATGAAGAACACAAACCTTTTTGACAGCACTATCATTGATCAGAGGTCCAATAGTTGTTTTAGGGTCCATTCCGTCTCCAACAACTAAAAGTTTCATCGCTGAGACAATTTTCGTCACGAAATCGTCGTGCACCTGCAATATTTACGAACTTATTTTTCTAACAGCTATTTGCAAAGGGTAATATTCAAACGTGCTCATTTTTTTAACTGCTTTAAGTCACAATGTAAAAGGATGGGGAAAAAAGCTCCCAACGTCGATAAATCGCTGAGAGATGCACCATGCATTCGACTTCATTAAGCTTCGTTGGAGGTGATTGAATGCATATCTGGCCTTTATAATGACTCACGGTGGCCTACCGATGTATCCAGTCAATGCTTCTATTGTCCCAGAAAAATCCGGCAACAATTTGACGACCTCGGAGGGATGGAGGGCCTAGTGGGTCTGCAGCGCTGGGAGCGATCCTATGAGCATCGCCCGGTGCCTTCGACCACTGCGCTACACGCACCCGAGTCACAATGTATGATCCAAAAATCCCATTTACCGGTAAACATAGATCCTTTACCATGATTAAATTAAGCTTTAGATAGTTCACAATTTCAAGACCAAGTTTAATGGTAAGCTGTCTAAAGTATATAATCTAACCTTTTCGTGTACAAAGAAACGATTCGCTGCTACACATGTTTGGCCAGAACAACGAAATTTTGATGCCATTGCACCCTAAAGGAAACCCTTCAGCTGTTTATTTGAAACTGTTCTCCTTTCTTGCAAAAACATAGCAATATGATGATGGTGACAAGATGATAATGATTAGCCAGAGAAAAACAGAAAATGAACAGCAGTAAAACACACCTTAACTGCTAGATCTAGATCAGCTGTGTCGAAAACCAGAAAAGGTGCATTGCCACCCAGTTCCAGACAAACTCGTTTAACCGTTGAAGCTGACTGAGCTAGTAGGAGCTGAATGTTTTACTTGAAGAACATACCACTTTATACAGCACACATCAGAGCACCGAAGTTTAGCTTAGTAATGTAAGAAAATATAGATGCACATGTTGTAACTATGGATGCCTATGCGCTCAGCCGATACTACGAACACCCAGAAAGAACGTTCTCTTTTGGCAATAGAAACGAAATATGATTTGTCACATCAACAACTACCATAGATTTTTAAGACATAACGAAGAACATCGTAGCAAAGTAGAGTAAGAAGCCTAAGACGAGCCATAGTCCTCTCATTTGAATTCAGTTCCCAGAGCGACCAGATAATTCCTTGGAGTAGATACTTTGCTAACAAATTTGTCAGCGAAAAACAAAACAATACTTAGACTGTATACAGTACATGAATAGAAAAGGGATAAATAAAGCTCTCGGGGCTGATCAAGCCCTGAGGGATGCGCCATGCATTCTACTTCGTCAAGCATCATTAGAGGTGAATGGATGCACATCTCGCCTTAACTCGCGGTGGCCTACCGATGTATCGAGCCAGTGCAGCTACCTTCCCAGACAAGTCTGATACTAATTTACCGAACCCGGATGGATCGAAAGCTTGGTGGAGCCTGGGGCGCAGAGATTGATCCCGTGTGAAATGCAGGGCGCCTCCGACCATTGTGCTACACGCGCTCCTCACATTATGTTACAAGCCACGATCACCACCTCAGTGAATATGTAAGCATAAATATAAATGTGGTAATGCATCTAAATAAGTAAACTCTTTCCTCCTGCTTCATAAACTGCATGAAATAAATTCGAAGCAAACAAGGATAAAAATGCAAGAAAAGAAATAGGGAAAAGAGAAAACGTTTAAAAAAATTTTTTCCGCTTACTAGTATATTTGATGGTGTCCTCACCACCTCCCAAGAAGTAATAAAAACGAATCGGAAATAGTAATTCTCTAATAAAAATTAAACCGGGGAAAGTAATTCTATCTTCAAAACATTAGTCCGATAAAGACCAAATTACTAATACTTGATACTTGAATAGCCATTCCTCACTGGTTGTGCGGGCCCTAGCATAATCGCCATTTTTCGGAGATTTGCTGGTTAAGCTATTACGGTTCCCTGGAGTCCCGAGGTCAGCCTGGTCAAAGTCTGCCCCAGGTCTTCACCACCACTGGCAGTCACAGCCCTTGTGGATCAGAGGGAGATTTACCACCGTGTGACTTTGATACCAGGACGGTGGTGGATCTTGGTAAGATCAAATTAATAAGTATTAAATGCTGTACGTTTGGATGGATACTCTACCAACGAACGCCTAGATGAAACCCAAATAATGCCACTTCAGAAGGTACAACCAATTGGATTCAAGTGAGCAGAAATACAATAGGAAAAAGTATAAAGACGAAAAGAAAACTACCTAAGGGAAAGGCGAAACGAAGGATCTGCATGGTGTGGTGGTGAACGCATTAGCCCATGGAAAGGGTAAAGCGCGTTCGTTCTCCACCGCAAACAACAGCGGTCCGGAGTTTTGCAAATATTTAGGCAACACTGTGGCCATAAAGATATTTTCAAAAAACTTGCTACCTTTCCGACAGCTGTACTTCCGGTGAAACTTATGACATCTACATCAGTGTTTTCACATAGATATTTTGATATTTTCGCAGTGTTCTTACGATCCGCCGGTATCACATTAAAGACTCCAGCAGGTAATCCAGCTTCCTCAGATGTCTAAATTTACTTCAGGAAATTATGAATAGAAATTTGCAAAAAGACAGGTGTAGAAAGAAGCTTAAATGCAAACTAACCTGTGCTAAAGCGAGAGCACTGAGAGGTGTATCTTCCGCTGGTTTTACAACAAGCGTACAACCAGCAGCCAAAGCTGCTCCGGCTTTGCGAGCGATCATTGCTGTAGGAAAGTTCCACTGGAAAAAAAGTAGATGTTTTTAAAAAAAAAAAGGATTTGGTAAGGACACTAAACAACCAAATGGAACTACACAGAGTCAACAAGTGTTAGAAAAGACCCAGAAAGAGTACCATGATATCAAACAATATTTTACACAATTTAAACATTATAGGTCTTCCCAGGAGGATCTCCCAAGCTCAGAAGGAGTCCGTCGTTTTCATCACGGAGCTCAACTATGAGTAAATCAATATCACGATTCGCCACCATCATGATATCAAGTCGCATGCGACATGTGGTGGTGACGAAATGAGGCAGACTTTGGTCTGGATGACCTCGGGACTCTAGGAAACCACAATGGCTAAACCAGAAAAGTTCTGAAACAATGGAAATTAGGCAGCGCCAGCACAACCTGTGAAGATGGGCCGTCAAAGGACACAAGTATTATAGCCTTGTTTGGATTTTACCCAAAACTATAACCCAAAAGGAAGCGCTGTTTTGTTGAGATAATGCTTAAATCAGTGAGATTCTGTCAACTCAGGTCACACAGGTAATAAATGAAGGAAAAATTTACTGGTGTAATAAGGACTGCTACGCCGACAGGTTCCCTGATATGGATATGCTCTCTGTTCAAAACAGCTGGACTGACAACCTGAAATACTGAAAAACATGAAAGTAACAAAATCAAACAAGTAAACGAAGCTGCCAACCTGTCCATATATCCTTCTTGCTTCTCCTGCATACCAATCGAAAAATGCTGCAGAGTAGTTTATTTCTCCTCGTGCTTCTACTAGAGGTTTTCCCTTGCAAGTATCTCGATAAGAAGACCCAGAAAAACTAGTTACTAGCAGCTCATGATTGGCTGAGCTTTCCACACTTTAGAAGGAAGCATGATGAACCTGTTCAAGTGTGAGAAGTTGAGAGAGCTGGTGTTCCTTCTCTACAAATATGTCATACCATTTTCTCAGTACAGCACCACGTTGTTTAGCTGTGGTTTCGCGTGACCACTTCTCAAACGACTCCCTAGCAGCAGCTACGGCCTATGAAAAATGTATAGCTCATCTCTCGTTCAGAAGAAAATAACTGAGAGCATTCACACGTTCTTAACATTTCACGGTCACGGAACACTAACAAGTTACACACCTCCTATACACTTTTGTGCTACAAAATACTGTTCACACTACATGATCTGAGGAATTCTTTCTCTAAAGAGCAAGAAAAGGGTTAAATATTCTTTAATAGCACCATCCTTTGTGTTTAGCAGAACTGATTCAACGATTTAAATGATATTTTTTCATTTCATATGACCTATCCTCACTGCATGCGTCCCAGAACTCCTCACGTTCGATTCATTTCCACGTACCCCTCATCCACGAAGGCCTTCCAACTCTTATGTGTGGCTTCGGCTGCTGCTTGAGGATTGTTACCTTTCTATGAATCTCACTGAATGCTGGTCGAGTCGATTCTCTCTAGAGCCTTGACATAGCCAGGCTAGAGGCTTCTTAGTTGGATCACAGAGAACGACTTTTTCCCGGAAAAGTCCGGTACCATTTTCCCAACCCCGGAAGGATGAGGCTTGGTGAGCCGAGGGCGGGATCGAACCAGTACAGTGCCTGATAACAAATGATGAACATTAAATGATTTAAGCATCATCAAATGTTAAATGACTGCAATGGAAGCGATGAACACTTTTTTTTCCGAAAATTACAATTACCTTCTCCGCTTCGTGAGTATCACAATTCACAGACTTATAGAGTAACTCTCCCGTGTAAGGATTGTTAACGTCAAAGGTCTTTTTATTCACTGAATCAACCCATTGACCTGTAAAAACCGGTTTAGCCCGACAGAAAAGAACTCTTTAGCATTCTATCAAGTATTCCGTACCATTTATGTAAGCTAGCGCACCCTTCGGAAGGAGCGAAGACGTCGAAGAGGATGAAAGTTGGAAGGAAAACATGGAGATCCTCGTATTGAACATCTATAAGAAAAAAAAACTACATCGTGAAAAAATTTCATAAGATGTATCACAAGCATCTTATCGTCTTCAAACAGCAAAAAGGCATCTGAATATATTTTCAGATTCCTTCTCAGGACTTTCGAGCACTGACTGCGAACAAACGACAAAGGCTCTTAATCCTTGAAACAACTAGGGATGATAGGTGCCTTTAGAGTAATAATACATCCTCTATGTTCCTGATGAGTAAACACGAGGTGTTACTATATTCTTTATTCCGGTAAAACTGACGTTTCATCAGTGTCGCCTTCTTCAGAGTCTAGAAGAGTACGGAAGTATGGCCTAATAAATTTCGTATCAATATACCCTTCCAGGCTCTGAAGGCGATACCGTTGAAACGTCAGTTTTACCGGAATGAAGAATAAAGTAACACCTTGCGCTAGCTCAACAATAACATAGAGAATTATACGATCAACGCCGAGGTTGATAGGAAGCCGGTCGTGAGAATTACAAGTATTAATACAGTTTAGTAGAATTAACATACCGCTGATCATACCTAAGCAGTCAAGCAGTCTTGTACGCGGAATGCTTCATCTATAAGCAAAGTAATTTCAAGATTCACTTATGCATTCATGGATACTCCTCATGTGGGGTATATAAAACGAGTTAGTCCTGGGAGAACTTTACTTAGATAACAAATCCGATTGCTTACATTGACCCAAGACTATGAGATCTTTCAAAGTCGGGCAACTAAACTTTTCACCAAATTTGCGAATAAAAATCTTTCGAAGAATCCTTTGCATTTTAAAAACTGAAAAGGAGGAGCTCCGCAAATAAATGAAGGACGAATTGAACAAATGACTAAAAGTTACTCATTACGAACTTTCGATTCGTCCATAACCAAAATGAATCCGTTTTCTTTTTGTGGACTATGAGATGTCTTTAAAATTGCATTCCGAATGAGAAATAAGTTGCTACAGACACCACATGGAACTGTCTACTATAATTCTTTCAATCGGGAACGAGAAGCCACTAGTTAGAAATATCTTTCGGTAGGTGCACGATTGATGCAAGTTCGGCTCCATACCGAGCCTATCGAGACCCTCGTTCCTTCACGATCAAACAGACAGAAGTAGACTCATCTGAAGCAGGGATCCGAATAAAAGTGCTAGAATCCGAACGATCAATGAAGGCGGATTACATAATAGGTATAAGTAACTTCTTCCCTCTCAACGGTTTACCGCTTGGTTGTGGCTGGTAGGTGTCCCTTGGTTGTCGGCCCGCGATGTACAACAGGAGATTCATCCCCCAGCAGGGTTTCCCAAGCTGATAAGGAGTTCGGCGTTTCCATCAGGAAGCCCACCTAAGAATAAACCAATACAAAGTCTACCACCGTCCCGGTATTAAACTAATCGCATGGGGGCACATCTCCCTCTGATCCAAAAAGGCGGCAACTCCTGGGGTAGCGACGACCTGGGACAGACTCTGGCCGGGCTGGCCTAAGCGAACCACTGCTTCAATTCTGACCAGATCTTTACGTTATTGTTAGAAAATCGAAAAAATACGTTAAGAATTGCAGGGTCAACAACTTGACCAACTGAAAAGAAAGAATATCCTACTGGAAACACCGTTTGATTGCAAAATTCACATAAATTTCCGACGAAAAGAATAAAAATATGAAACGGTGGTGATCTACGTTTAAATCAATATATGGGTCTGCAAGATCCCGAGCTGTTATACTCCAGGAAACAGAAATCTTTGCCTTATCATTATTCGATCACCATAATAAGGTATTTCCAATGTGATTCAGGACACATCAGATAGTCGGAGAGCACAAATAAATGACAATCGCGATTCCCAGAATGAAAATGGTAAAGGATAACCCTTCCAGGAGTTGATTACACCCTGAAGGATAAACGAAGAACTCAAACCCATTCGCAGCCTCAGACACAAATGAAAGCATGTGCGGCCTATACAATGACTTCCGGCGACTTATTAACTTATCGAGTGTTGATATCCTATCAGATAAGTCCGTTTCTGACCATGGAGGGATGGAAAGCTTGATAAGTCTAGCGCGCGGAATCGAAGCAAAGGCCACACATGTATTATAGAGCACATATAGCCAATGAAACCTAAACTTTCTAGAAAAAGGCTATTTTACGTAATCTAATGGCAAATTGTTTTCTTGCTGGAAATGTGACTACACTAACAGAATGTCGGAGTCTGTATGTGGCGAGTTGTGCACAACGTCATAACGTTGGCCTACGACCCGTTTCGAAACTTTACCCTTCAGTGCTAAGTTTCCATAAAACTTATAAGTCTGTTAATTATTATAAAGGTGGTCTTTTATTTAAATTATTGGTTTTGTAAGATTGCCGCTCTACAGATCAATGAAAGATCTTCCGAAATGCTGGAGTTTTCCCACTCGATGCCGTTGAGAAAAGCACATATTCCTTTTATTTTATGATTTTTTGAAGTATTTTTCGTAGTGTTTTAGTAATAAAGGCAAAATAGAGTTCTAGAAAGATCAATAAGCTCACCGTCCATCTAATGAGCATTGTCCAAATGCATTAAATTGGATCCATTTCCTTAACTTTGCTGAGGTTTATTTAAGTCTTAAGTTTTTTCTCTAAAAGACTACTTATTTTTACTAGGTAACACTTAAGTAGTTTTCATTGACAAAGCACGATTCCGCTTTCCCGCTTTTCGTAAGGATACCATACGAGGTCTTCCTTAACTGGTACGCAATATTCGAAATAAAGAGAGTAAAACGCCTTTCTGATCCAACCATATTGATGATTTACTTCCGGCTTTGTAACTGTGAGTTAGTATTCTTTCTTCGACAATCGTGCACGAGGCAAGCTCGGTAACCTCGTGCAAACTTGTCGAAGAAGGAGTACGTATCGATTAGTAATACCGAGGTTAAGGGAAAGTCGGTTTTGAAATACTGTAATGTGGAACAAATCATTGACATCGTATACACATCCTTCCTTTTTTCAGGATGTCTTTAATCTAATTCCATCTTTTCCGGGCTCTTTTTATTTTCCGTTCTCGTGAATTGATCGACTCTATTGTAGAACTATGCCACACCACGAGAAAAAAGCAAAAAAACGAGAAAGTCGATCAAACGAATCGAAGAAGAAGAAGAATCGCAAACGTCATAGTACCTCTTCGAGCTCGTCTAGTGAATCTGACAGTGGTGACAGGTTCCAAGTAAGTGTTTTTTCCTTTATCGATTAGTTCACAGTTTTGTTTTCTTTGTTTTCCTTCTTTTCGTTTCCTTATTTTCCTTACTATATCTGATCCTTGGTAGTTTACTCCTCTGAAACCTTTCATTAACGCATAGTTTCCACATAGAACTGTTACGAAATAGTAGAATTCAGGTTTGTTACCGTCCATTTTTGACTCCCGCGTGGAGATTCTGTAACATTTGCGAGATTACTGGAGAAGGAAGATTTGTTATAACGACTATGGTTGATCTATTTAGGGAAATACTACGTGGTTCAGCTATCACCTCTCATCTGTATCAGTCGTGGTCCCGTTGATCGTCGAGTGACTCGAGCCGACGCCAGGAAATCTTCCATTTCTCCCTTTCGCGTGCAAAAGTAGCCCAGTGGGTTCTGCTCTCTCTAGGGACTTGTTGAGCATCATATCTGTCTTCTAGACTTTTCGTGAAGAACTCTAACCATCTGGTCGGTGGACTTCCTGCATTACGTTTGACATCCCGAGAAATCCAGTCACTAACGGCGCTTCTCCATCGGTTGTCATTCATACGCGTTACGTGTCCGGCCCATCTTATCTTCGACTGTCCAGCGTACAGAACGGCATCTTCGGTTTTTGGTCGTTGACACAGGTCGAAGCTTCGGATTCCATCCTTTACTTGCGTGATACGTGATACTCAAAGCATCGTCCTTTCAACTCTGAGTTCAATAACGCTGTGATTTTTCATCCTGTTTACACAGCGACCAGGTTTCTGACGCATACATTAACGCAGGAAGTACCGTTGAGTCGAAAAGGTGGGCACTGAGTAGGCTGTTCTTTGTTCTGTTCACTACGTCCTCGATGCTCTTGAAAGCTGTCCATGCCTCTCGTTTCCTTCTGCTCAACTCTGGTGCTAAATCGTTCATCATGTTGATTTCCCGATACGAGGTTGATAAATATATTTATTTTCGGCTAACGTTTCGACGTCTTCGTCTTTCTCAGAGCCGATGATCCGAGTCGATGGTCCATGATTGTTGTTCGTCTCGACGTTGCAGTTTCGCCTTCGTGTCGAGCCAGGTCTTCCTCAGTGAGCCATCTTCTCGAATGAGGCATCCTCACTCAGTGATGCCCTTTTATACACGATGCTGATGGTGCATATATAATGATAATGTCCGGTGGTAACAACTTGTAACTGCCACGACCGACTTTCTATTAACCTCGGCATTGATCAAGTGATTTTCTTCGTATTTTTGTTGAGCAAACGCGAGGTGTTACTATTCTTTGTTCACGATTAAGCTGACGTTTCGGCGGATTTCGCCTTCTTCAGAGCCGCTTTCTATGAGGTTTCCACTAAGTATGTCACGTAGAGACCAACCGCACAGAAATCACGTGGAAGTATAATGTAATGTATAATGTAATGTTGCAATGTCTACGGTAAAGCTGTAGGCAATAAAGTATGATCATTAAGTTTACTAAAAAGGTAACAACTTGTGTTTCTACCGGGCATACATCATTGCGCACATCGTGCAGAAGTCGGTGTTCTTATCAGCTAGCACAAAGCGTAGTAATAATATTTCGAAACCGACTCTCTAAACCTCGGTGTGACTAATCAATAAGTATTCTTTCTTGATAAGCTTGCACGAGGTTGATAAATAACATGTTCACCGCCATACCATGAGTGTCCTTTTCGCAATTCTCTCAGCCGTGTTTTAACCTAGAGGTGCTATCAGAATTCACCCATAGCAATGTTTCAGCCTTGTATAATAGGGTTTAAATTTCGAAATTTTCAGAGGAATTTTAGCCGATGCATACGTATAGGATACATTGGGGAAGGAAACCAATTTTTTTAATCGACGTGCTGTTCAAAATACGGTGTCTTTTAGAAAGAAAGCGAATGAAATTGGTTCTTATGGACTATAAAGAGTCGAAATTTCACCTTACCATTGTGAAATAATCTAAGTCGTGTAGTAAAAGTATGTAGATCTCAGCAGTTTTTGTTCCAATTTATACATTAGCTGAGATGTGTTGACTCAAGGCTGAATGCTTTCATTATTTTCTCATCGTATGACTTCTACAGAGGTCACGTAGTCGCGTAAAAGTTCAAAGTGGGCATGAATTGCATCCCTTACTGATCATTTGGTTAAAATACTAACCGTACAGTATCTTTAATTTGTTAGCGACCACATCTTGGCGTTGGTACATTATCAGGCATCGAAGATGAAGATATGAGAGCAGTTGTGCTGTTTCTCCACTCTCTCTCCTTTTTTGCCTGACTCGCATATCGTGCGGATCCCAGGATTTGTTATATTCAGTTCGTTTCCTCGCGCCAATACTCCAGCGAGGTCTATGGATTCTGTATGTGATTTTCGCTGCCGTTTGAAGATCTTTTACTCTCTGAATGTCGTTGAATGCTGGTCGAGTCGATTCGCCATGGAACCCTGGAAAAGTGCTAGGGCTTTTCCATTCTAGGATTTCTAGCTTCCGAGAAATTATCGGCTGTTATCAAAACGGGTATGAAAAAGTATCGTCGTAAATGGGTTTAGTCAGTTAGAACTTTAGGGAGATGCTATAGGTTTCCTTCCATTGCTAGTTTAAAAAGTAATTTAACAATTTTAAGTCGGTTCTTGACAAGCAACGGTCGGAGAAGAGACGCTTGAGAAAGCTAGAAAAAGAGCGTTTGAAAGCAAAGGAAACTCCAGAGGAAAAGAGGGCACGTCGTTTGGCGAAGAAACTCAGGAAGGTCCGTTTTAGCAATCTCCTTTTGTCAACTAGGAAATTTCTTCGTGTGTTTGCAATATTCCTATTGGTTGTTCACTTCTATTGTATATTATGCTAACTGTTCAACTTATAGCAGGAGAAAAGAAAGAAGGAGAACTCGAGCTATTTACCACCACAGATAGCTTACACAAACCTCAACAACCCGTTTAATGATGTGAATCTTACGGAGACATTTATTTGGGGAAAGAAGTTGGAGCAGGAAGGGAAGTCCAATTATTCCCGCAAACAGATTGAGAAAGAGTATGCTATTTCTTCTATTTCCTTCCTCTTGAGCAAGTTCCCACAACTGACCAAACGTTAGGTTATGATTCATGATATCTATAAATGTTCTTACGAACTGCCTTTGTTGAGCTGGTGCAAGTTTGGTATAAGTTGTATTTGCTTATACATTTGTACGTGCCTACTTGTACAACTCGTGCCAACCTCGCATCAGCTCAACAAAGGCAGTTCGTAAGAACATTTATAGATATGCTGATTATTAACGCCGAGGTGTATAGAAAGTTGGTGCTTTGAGTTATGATCCATGATGTCGATCCACTCCTCTAATACATAGGGCACGTTCGCGGGTACAGAAGAACCTGCGTGAAATGGAGGAGCTAAAACGTGCACGTGACGCTCGACTTGCCGCCCGTGAGGATATGGAGTTGATGCAGCGCGATGCGGATAGAAAAACACACTTTGAGTGGACCAGTAAAGAGGCAGAATTTCAGCTCCAGCAGGCCAAGGTATGTATTGCTTCTCGCCTGTGCAACTCTTTCAAATAATTCGAAATAAAGTTTACTAGTTTACTTAGTTTGCTTTATTAGTTTGCGCCATACTTCTGTACATTTAAGCCTGACATGTAATGTTCTAGGTACGTTCAAAGATTCGTATTGAACAGAATCGTGCCAAGCCTATCGATTTACTTTCCAGGTGATTTGTCATTCTATTAAAATTGGCGGTTTTTTAACCATATTTACGATGACATACCTTGATTCCAAGCTATGTGATACGAATCTATTTTGCCAGCGTATGGCGATTTTAGTGATCTTAGCCTATAGCGAACTTTACCTTGATAAAATTGTTTCTGTGGAGACCACGAAACGCGTGTTTCTTTGTTACTTGCTTGGAGCTCTTTTTTCGAACACTTGAGCAATTGGACAACTAGGATTCATTCATACTAAACATGATATGTTCTTTCAATGTGTTTTTGATGTTTGGAGCTGACGCTTATGCGCTAAATGTCATGGAGTTGAAGTTTTGCTTCCAATTTTTAGAATATTTGGTTCTTAACAGATTTAGAAGTCGAAGAATGTTATCTAAAATCATATATATGTATATGCATACATGTGTTTACATGTTTATATGTACATGCACATTTGTGTATACGTGTATGTGGTATGTGTAGGCACAAGTTCCTCTTCTTAGGCTTTTATATTCTCAATTCCTTTAACTTCTTTGGTTATCCAGGATTCATCGTCGCTATTAAGAAAGCATTCTCGAATGTCTTGGAGCATTCCAGTGTTTTCACTATAGTCACCTTCTTACCTTAATTCGCTCTACTGTAATTATTTTAAGGTATATACAATATGGTGATGAGAACGTTGAAGAAATCGACGAGAAAAAAGAGGATGAATTTGAACTAGAAGAGCCTATTAAGTACATCAAAGGGCTTAGTCAAGATGACTACGAGGATTTGATTGAAGATATAAAGGTATGTGAACCAAATATGAGTAATCATTTTCATTATTGTGTAATATCTCAGGATTCACAAGACGGAGCTACAGAGCTTTATTTTTTAAACTTTCCGTACATAACATTTTATCTACGCCTTGCTAAGTTGCACACAGTTCATGCTTGTCTTGTAAACTTATACAGGATTATTTTCAGGTGTATCGTTCTCTTGATGGAGATAGACACTCAGATTTTTGGAGGGACGTTCGATGTATTGTTGATGATGAATTGCGGAAATTAAGGGATGATAGAGGACGACTTGGAGCATCAATCCATGGTTCTGTTCAGCGAGATATTGATAAAATTTTTAAGGTAAGACATTTTTCTTCTGTTTCTTTTGTCTATTTTATCGTACTGTGTTTGATAGCAGTACGGACGCAACATTTATTTACTAACTTTCTAAATAAAAGCAGCCATTATTACATGGTGAGGAATGGTTGAAGCTTTCAAGTGCAGCAAAGGCTAGTATTCTTCAATTCACACACCCATACATTCTTCTTCGTCGCAACTTCGCTGTGTTACATCTTCGTGAAGATCTTCGTCGTCGGTTGGCTTACGTTCCATGAGAAATCTTGAATTTAGTGGTTTATTTCTTATTAGTTTTCTCTTTGTCATCTATACCTGGGTATTTCTTCCTCTGTCGGATCGCGCTCAAAGTCAAAATTGACGTCTTCGTTTGCCGCACCACCAACATCATGAAAGATTTCCCTGGTCAGCTGCTCCAGTTTATCGTAGTCGTCGTCAGACACTGGTTGTGTTGCACTCTCACGTGTGATAACGTTGAGAATGTTGTTAAATCTAGGTTACAAATACCCATCATTGCTATCCAATGCTTGGTTTTTCATGAGGTTTCCTTTTTTAAAATAATGTATGGTTAGAAACTGTATGGAAAATAATTGAACCTTGTTGAAAGTCTTACAAAATAACTTCCTATGTAAGGGCATGATTACAGATTCTCAGTTTGTTACATTCTTGATAAGAATTTAAACTCTGAGCTCATATTGAAGTAAATATTGTGACGTACATCTGGGAAAAATACATTTCTTGAAACAATTAGCTCGGCACTTCTATTAAAAAAGATAAAGGATAAAGCTTTCGGCGTTGATCAATTCCTGAGAGATGCGCCATGAACTCGATTTCAGTAAACATCGCTGGAGGTGATTGAGTACATATCTGTCCTTTACAGTGACTCTATGTGGCCTTCCAATGTATCCATCTGGTGCTGCTAACCTCGCAGACAGGTTTGTACCAATTTACCGACCCTGCAGGGATGGAAAGCTTGATGGACCTGAGGAGAGGGGATCGATCCCATGTGTATTTCAGGGCACCTCCGGCCACTGCGCCACACGCGCTTATACTTCCATTACTGGTAGCGAATTTCGCCTCTTTCAAGGTATTACTTGTTTATATACAATGTTTATACAATGAATAGGAGGTTATAATGTAGATGTTCAAGAGACATTGTTGTAAGACTCACTGTGACGGAAGTCCTTGAAAGAGTCGGCCATTACTAATCATTTTAATCTTTGTCCATTTAACGTTGTCGTAACGGTCACTCTCCCATGGCAAAGCGCCTTTGGCGAGATAGACGAAGAGGTATAACCATCCTTCTAGTTCATCGCGACAGTATATGGGATCTTAATTTTATAGACTACGTTTAATATCCGAAATAGCTAAAATGTGCGATTATTTACCTTCATCGTGATATGTCATTGGTGCAAAAAGTGGCCCTCCACACCAATGAGGCATTACCAGCTTACACTGTTGAGGATTTATTTTCGATGCATCCTGTACAGTCGTAGTAAAAACATCACTGTGAAATACACTGTTCTTGTGGATAAAAACGTTGCGAAGAGGTGTATGCTTCAGTTCAACTTTTCTGACTGTTAATGAATCACTGTTAAACATTTTAATGAATACAACCACCATGATGTTGAGATGTTTGCAAAACCTGGACCCCAAACCAGATTCGAACAGGCGACTTTCCGGAGGCTCATATGTTACCTACTGCACCACTGAGGCCCTTGTTTTGCATTTCTCTCAGCCAGTTTTTTTTACCTAACAGTGCTGTTAGTAATCACTCGTCGGCGGGAATGATCTGGAGAGCAGAAGTCGACGTTGAACCTATCTAAGTTGAGTCTTTGGTCGGAATCATATTGCTAACCTTCTATTTACTGCCTATCACTAGCTTTCACGACGGGGTATAATCTGAAACCACTACGATGCTGAAATTTGATAGATGTTCTTAAGTTAACGCGGTACCTAAGTATGCTATCTAAAGGGTATCGTAAGAAAGCTGGGATATGAGCAGAACTCGGAAACACAGGAGGGCTTCAAAAATAAGAGAAGAAATGGGAAGAGAAAGGCGAAACAGTGGCATGAGTTGATGTGATGAATAGCACGTGAGTTCCCGGATTGGGTAATCGGGGGTTCGAAATCCAGCCGAGATTCCGAGATTTGCTGATATCTCAGCATCCTTATGATTGTACTTCATATCATACCTTTCCATGAAGGAAGAATAGCCACTAAGTAAAAGTTAAAACCTGAATGTTTACAATTTTAGAGTCACAATTCAAATATAGCTAGCTGGTAATGGCAGCATGCAGTTCTGAGTCATGCCTTAAAATGAATAAGTCTATCATTCTTGTTTCACCATTTCCCTGTAATTATAATTTTATGAGAAATTTTTTTCTCGCCTTTCGTATAGCGGATAGATCGGCCAAGAATAGATGACGAGAGCAGGGGTCAAAATGAAACATCTCTAAGGAGAGCGCCCGCATGAGGTATCCTAGGTTGTGTGTGATCCGAATGATCTGAAAGAAGCTGCAATAAATGACGTGAATTTTATTATTGGTTGCTAAGCTATTAATGTTTTGTACATCCAATATGGAAACCTGTGGCATTTGTTGCTCAATTAATGACATGACCGGCTTTTTGATAACATTTGGTAAGTTTTTTTGATCGCTGTACTTGTAGAATTAAGGATTTGAATACCTATTGGAGTTCCGAAAAGGAATTCCAAAGATGCGAAGTTCTTCCGAAGACGATTTTATTTTTCTTTTTCTTAAAACTTCTAGAAATTACATTCAAGACTGTTAGCACATTCCCATCGTAGCTTCTTTTTCGGTAACTGACAATAGTTTTTCGACCACTGAAGTATTTGAGGAGTTCAGTACTTTATAGTTTGGTAGAAAAGACTCTACTGTGTCGCGTTAATAACATCTATAGTTCCCAGGATCGACTTTCTCTTAACCTCGGCATTGGAATATGAATGCGTTGTTTTCTTGTTCAGCAATCGCGAGGTTTTTAAACAGCATACATTTACTTGCATAGAAAAACTCAATACAATACAACGCTAGCTGACGTTTCGGCAGTATCGCCTTCTTCAGAGCCTGGAAGGGTATACTGATATATAATCTACTAGGCCAAACGCTTCAATAACACTTACACAAAGACGAAAGACTCTTTGGTAATTACACGATCAACAACTTCTCGAAAAAGCGTTGTATTGTATTGTTTTTTTATGGAAGTAAATGTATGCTGTTTAAAAACCTCGCGATTGCTGAACAAGAAAACATCTATAGTTTTCATACAGTATCCTTTCATGTTGGAACATGTTTAGAATTGCAGCTTCCAGAAAAATTAATGTCAAAGTTCGAGTTTTTAAAATTTCAAAGGTAGTGTCACAGTTGAAAAGGTAAACGGTGCACTGGGAAATGCCATCTTTTTCCTGTTGGAAAAAAATCCTTCCTGTTCATTCGCCTTAATGTTCGAAGTATGAGCTTTGAATAGATAAAGCTGGAGAAATTTGTCCACTGGGACATATACAAACATATTCAGAAAGTCTGAATTTATGTTGGAACAAGAGAGTTTTGGTCCTCTAGACGGGAATTTGTAGAGTTTAATGGGTTTTATCGCAATTGATAAAATTCACTATGAGCAGTGTTGTCAATGACTCCTATAGAGGTTCACATCATTGCGAATGTGTTAAGGTGGTTTTTCCGTCTATTGTTGGGTGCCATTGTGGTATCGCTTGTGGCGCAGTGCAAAGACGCCCTCCAACACAAGTTGGATGGGCACCCGCGCCCAAGACTCACCAAATCCTCCATTCCTCCTGGCTCGGTAAATTGGTACCAGACTTAGAGGCCAGATATGCATTCACTCACATCCAAACAAAGCTTAAGGAAGCCGAATGCATGACGCATCCTTCAGGGATTGATCAACGCCGAAAGCTCTGTCCTTTTTTCAGGTAGTAGCCGTCAGGATCAATGAATGATCTAGGGATATAACGGGTTTCTGCCGGGTGAGATCGACTTGTGAATTGTGTCATGGTAGAATAAGTATTTAAATGCGTTTCATTGACCTCATGACATTCAGTGTGAACTTAGATATCGGTGTTTTAAGTGGGAATACTGTTGTTTCCTTTCATATATGACTGTGTGGATCGCATTGTCGTCACTTGGTTAAAGAAACAGTTAGTACTTCCTTTATTTGTTTGTATAACTTTTTCACCGTGCATGTTCAAACATCTCATTAAACTGAAAAATTGTTCTGTAATTAAACTTACCTGCAAAATGTCGAGGGCCAATCGACCGGCTGAGCCGAGACTAAATTTGCTTCCACAGAATTGGAAACATTCACGTAGCAACGGTCCACTGCGAAAATATAGCGAAAGGAAGTAGAACTTTTCTCCTTGCCAAATAGAATGCACTTGCGAGAAAGAGCGCCATAGGTTTTTCTCCTCAATCTGGGAAACTTGGTCTTATCATAGGACTTAATCTTGTTTTCAAATAAAAGTAAAAACCCTGCATCGTAAAAAGATATTTTCCACACCATTTGTGGCTCTAAGTGTATTTAGCGCACCACCTTGCATAAAAACGATGCTTCAAGCTGAGGAATGAGTATTTGCTCGCTCCCCACGCGCAAAACTAGTTCCTTGCCATCGGGAGCGATTGCTAGGTAGGTGGCACCGACTAGGTCATCCCAGCCTATACGTTCGAAGATCTAAAATTCCTTTGCTGCATAATCTGTTGAAAGCACTTATTGAGAAAAATGAAGGCAAATGAAAGCACCTGACAACGGTTGTCGACAATGTGGTTTTTCTGATACATTGGCATTCCATTAATAATCACATAAGGTAGTTCACTTCCATCAAAAGCACATTTTTCGTTTTCTTCTTTAGCTGGCGGACCAGTTGGAACCTGTTTGCAGTAACAATTGAAATATTAGAAGTGATAACTGAATGCAATTGAATGTGAAGCCCTACTTCATTAGAGGATACGTCCATTTCTTCCATTGGTTCCATGTCATCGAAATCGACTTCGGCCATGAGAGTATGGAAGGATTTACTCACCGGTTTCTGTGAAATAAGATGCACTAATGAGGATGTACCTTTTATCAACTGCAAGTCCACGTAGCGTCGCTGTTAACAAGTTAGGTCATGAGCGATCTTGTAGAATGATAGTGCTGATAACATTGGTCAAGTGGCTGCACAATTGTTCATGTTAAACGTGAAATCAAAATTGGCTATAAGACTTTTCAGCTCTTTTAGGGTAAAAGTGCTGATGAGTTAAGTCAACTGGAGAAGACTATCATTAACAAAGTAAATGCCGGTGGTGCCGGCACGGATATTTCGTACTGGGAAGGACTTCTAGGTTGGTGGTTTGTTAACATTATTTTTGAGGTCAAACATGTTTAATGTTTCTAATTGAAGTTATCTAATAACCGCTAAGTTTTCGAAAGGTAATGAATGGAGCAAGTTCCCTTTCTTCCTTATCAGAACTCTCGAACGTGTTTTGGTCAAAACAAAGGCACAAAGAACATGCTGTGTCCTTGTAAGTCTAGTGATTGAGTCGCTGGCTTTCCGTTTGACCTTTCGTATGGTCCTCTTGCTGACGGTTGTTGTCTTTTTGATGACACGTGTGCTTCACAGATTTTCAGCAATATAGGATATGTCCAGATCCTCTGTTATTGACGCAGTTCTCCTCTCTCATTTTTGTTGAACGGAGCGCTTTCCAGCTTTATCCCTAGACGGTGCGTTCGTTCTCTGAGCACACAATATATTAATGGAGAAGTAATCGTAGGCGAACAAATAGGCACACAGCCGTGCAACCATTCCCACTCGTTTAGCTGTGAAAATGAGTCCATTTCCATATACACCTCCCAACTCAAATACACTTAGCTTGTTAGTTTCAAAATCTTCGTTCCGTTATGGAACAGGGCATGTTTTCCTATGAACATCATGTTTTAACCTCGGCATTGATCCGTAATTCGTTGTTTTTTCGATAAGAGCACACGAGGCTATTATCATACTATTTGTTCACAAAAGCTGACGTTTCGACGGATATCGCCTTCTTCCCTTCCTTCTTCCTCTGGTCTTCAAATGCGTACGTTCTGCTGAGACTGGTGCTCGGTGTTATATTTGAGCCTTGTAACTTCAGGTCGTACGGCTTTATTTGACCATATAGTATGTAGAACGTTGAGACAGCACCAACTCTGCTCAGATAGAGCCAGTTATTAAAATGATACGGTCAGTTCCACTGTGTTGCTCACTACCAGTACAATTCAGTTTCCATTATTGCTAGTACTGATTTTAGAACTATGAACTGCTATGGTTGGCCTAATTCACCATGATTGAGAACATATCATCACTGTACTTGTTTTATATCATTCTATGCCACGTGATGGGGCGTCTGTAGCGCAGTGGTCGCTGGCGCCCGGCAATATGCATGGGGTCGATCCCGCGCCCATGGTTCACCAAGCCTTTCATCCCTCCAGAGTCGACAGATTGGTGCCAGACTTGTTTGGGAGGATAGCAGCACTGACTCAATGCATCGGTGGGTCATCACGAGTCAATGTAAAGGCCAGATGTGAATTCAGTCACCTCCAACGATGCTTAATGAAGTTGAAGGCATGGTGCATCCCTCAGGGATTGATTAACACTGGGAGCTTAATCGTTTTATCCTTTTTAATCTGGGTGTTGAACTCATCGGTTGAAGTTTGACAAGGTTGCAAAGTTTGTATAGGTCTTATGCATAAGATGCTTTGACCTTATCTTCGTCGTACCTTCGACGCAGATGCCAAAATCCTCAAAGCTGGAGCTGGTTACCATTCTTTTTTCATCGAAAACTTTCTTATTAGAGTGGTTAGTTGAGTAAAGAAGTCGTTTGTTGAGTTCTTACTGACTGCTGCTCGACCTTCTTGCCTGTCTTAATTGGGTGGTTCTGTTCTGATCAGGTCGACAACATGAATAGCATGCACCTTGTTCGGTTTGCGTAGTTGGGCTTTCAGTAGGAGCTTCCTTTGCTAATGCATGTTTTACATACATTATAGTAGCCGATTTTGGCACTCTCTTAAGGTCGGGGTCCTTAAAATGCTTTTTATGTTCGTCTTTCCCAACGTTATTACGAAATCTGATGGTATGATGCTAAGCAAATAATCAAGCGTTGTTTCAGTGCACTTGAAAGTACACATATCGAAGATACGTTTAAAAGAATTACACCAAAAGAAACTACGATTCAAACTGGCCAAAATCCGAGAGGAGCAGATGAAGGAAGTTGGAAAAGTTGGTTCGCACGAAAAGGCTATAGTTAAGGTTAAATACTGAATCTGCTTTTCATAACCTCTTTTGTTTTACTCAACGTGAAATTATAAAGCGGAGCAGTAACATACATTTTCCAGAAATGCCCACTATCTGATGATGAGGATGAGTTGGAAAAACAGATGCAAAAGAAAATCGATCTTGATGAACTTGAATCGCCTGATTTAGATGATGAGCAGAAAGAAATGCGTTGGAGGTAGTCATTGAAGCGTAGTGCTCCTTAGTACTACTCCATTACTGAGGTTTTAGACAACTCTCTCATGAACAGCTTGAAACTGCGACGTTAGAACTTTATAGTCGGGGCGGTTATAGTCCATCTTATGGCGACATCAATGACACAATGCCAGGTATGCCTGTTCGGAACTTTCCACATTTTCAGTGTGACCCATCTGGAAATTCTCTAAAACTGATTTATTAGGAATCGAGGTTTTGGACGAGGAAAGTGATATGAAAGATTTATTAAAACGAAGACAAGAAAATCGGAAGAAACCGGCTGGTTTAACGGTTGGCCTTACTTTTTTTATAATGTATACAATCGCATTGTTGTATTTCAGTCAATTTAATCAGTTTCTGGTGTGTTTCAATTTTCTTAAGCAGGCTTCTATTTACTTTAGAAAGTAGAAGCCGAAATGATCGCGATTGCTCGAAAAGGGATGGAAGGCGACGAGGCGACCTTTTCTGTTGAACATCCACTGGAGGCTCAGGTTTTATTATTAATGCTATTATTATTATTATTATTATTAGTATTATTATTCCTAATATTATTATTACTGCTTTTATTACTATTACTATTGTTATTATTATTATTATTATTATTATTACTATTACTGTGACTATGTTTTACCTTTTTTATTTTCTGCCCACTATAATTTCGCGGCAGGGTACTAAGCGAAATACAACCACAACGTTGCTAGGATATTTGCAAAACTCTGGACTGCAGGTGTCTATGGTGGGGAACGAAAGGACAATAGCGCGTTCGTTTGCGGTCCAGAGTTTTGCAAATATCTCAGCAACGTTGTGGTTGTACTACTGTGACTGTTTTTGTTTCCGTTATCATTACTAATATCAATGGTATTATTATTGTTACTATTATTATTCTTTCAATAGATCAATAGAACTAGCTGAGAGACAGGCAAAACGAAGGACCCGGATGGTGTGGTGGTGAAGTGCGCTACTCCCCGGAAAGGACAATAGCGCGCGTTCGTTCCCCACCGCATACACCTGCGGTCCGGAGTTTTGCAAATATCTCAGCATTATATACGAGTTATATTTCGCAACATATCCTGCCATTAAAAACAAACAGGCAGTAAATAAAAGGGTTAAGGTTATTCTTAATTATATATTTATTACTTCATTATTGTCGTCATCACCATAAAAATCCAAACAAAAAGGTAAAGCTTTCGGCATTGATCAATCCCTTAGGAATGCGCCATGCATTCGACTTCATTAAGCATCGTTTGGAGGTGATTGAATGCATATCTGGCTTCTATAATGACCCGCGGTAGCCTACCGATGCATCGAACCAGTGCTGCTGTCCTCCCATGTAAGCCTGGTACCAATTTGCTGACCCTGGAGGGATGGAAGACTTGTTGGGCCAGGAGCACGGGAATCGACCCCATGTGTTTTGCAAGGCGCCTCCTACCCATGCGCCACACGCGCACGTCATCACTATATCTATTAATTATTGTTGTTGATAGAAATTTGACTATTCTTAGTGGTGTCCTTAGTGTTTTTATTCACTGAATATTTCCTCCCAACGGCTTACCGCCTCATCGTGGCTACCAGGTGTGCCTAAGTGTCGGACTGCGATGTGCAGCGGAGGTGTTCATCCAACCAGCAGCCTCCCAAGCTGAGAACGAGTCCGGTGTTTCTATCGGGAAGCCCAGCTAAGAGTAAACCAATACCAAGATCCACCACCGTCCTGGTATCAAATTAGTTGCATGGTGGCAGATCTTCTTATCCACAAGAGCAGCGGCTGCCCGTGGTGATGACGACTTTGGGCAGACTTAGACCTGGCTGACCTCCATTCTCCAAAGAACCACGATGACTAAGCCAGCAAAACTCCGAAACAATGAAAATTATGCTGAGGCCCGCACAACCAATAAAGACGGACCATACAGTTATTCAGGAATATTTCCTTTAACATGTTTGGGGAAACTGCTACTCCATGCATTGTTATCTGAGAAGTATTGCAACAAAAAGAGTTCTCTATCCGTCTATGAAACCCGTCTATAAAACAGTTCTGGTTTCCTTTATAAAAACCGTTCAGTCATTTCTCTTGTTGGTTATTTGTAAGAATTTTCTCTCTGAAATAAATTGTTTCCATATATAACATTTTACATGATGTATTTTTTAGAAATGTTTTACAGGTGCCAAAAGAGCATGTTTTTCAGTCCCATTTATGGTCGGACAAATATCGACCTCGCAAGCCGACATATTTGAATCGCGTCCAGACAGGATTTGATTGGAATAAATATAATCAGACGCATTATGACATGGATAATCCGCCTCCAAAAATCGTTCAAGGGTATAAATTCAATGTAAGTTGGATCACAGTTTCCGCTATCTTATGTACCTTTCATAATGGTTCTATCGAGATTTGCTGATATCCTTTCTTCAATATACGTTGTTGGAACACGTTCACTTTTCATCCTTTTGCAGATTTTCTATCCGGATTTGCTGGATGCATCGCAGACTCCTTCGTTTACCGTCACACCGTGCGATGATCCAGATTTTGCCGTTATACGGTTTAAGGTTTGTGTTCTCGCTTGCTTTCATTTGCTATGTATAATGGTGGTTGCATTTGTTATCGCTACACGTTAACTTTTTATTTGCTGCCTGCTACAATTTTTCAAGCTGTAGTATTATGTGAAATACAACCACAGCGATGTTGAGATATTTGCAAAACTCCGGCCCGCAGGTGTCTGCGGTGGGGAACGAACGCACTGTAACCCTTTCCGGCACTAACGCGTTCACCACCACACCATGCAGATCTTTTGTTTGACCTGTCTCTTATCTTAATCTATCGATCAGTGCTATCGGCAATCACTTTCGGAGGGGTTGATCTGGGGAGCCCAAATCGGCCTTGAACCCAGTTAAGATGAGGCTGTAGTTGAAATCACGATATTAACTTATTGCTATATTTAAGGCAGGTCCTCCGTATGAAGATATTGCGTTCAAGTGCGTGAATCGTGAATGGGAAGTCAGCCATAAACACGGTTATAAGTGCCAGTTCCAGAATGGTGTATTTCAGTTGTGGTTTGTGTTTAAACGGTATCGTTACCGGCGGTAGTACTATTGTTTTCTGTGTTTGTAGTACTACTCACTGCAAGCTCTGTTGTGAATGATAATATTTGTAATTCTTCGTGTTTTTGTTGAGCAAACGCGAGCTGTTATTATTCTTTATTCACGAATAAGCTCACGTTTCGGCGGATTTCGCCTTCCTCAGAGCCGCTTTCTATGAGGAATGTATGTACAATGTACAATGTATCTTCGTGTTCACGTCACTTGTTTGCTTAAGAACTTCATAGTATTTCACTGAACAGATTTGCAAATAAAGGTTGAACTATGCGTTTTGGTCGTCAACGGAAGAGTTAAATAAGCTTACTCTTTCACCATGTCGTGCTGATGTTTAAACTAGAGAAAGAATGGTTAGAGTGAACTACTTTCTAGATGTCCCTTAAGAGTAGCACCTTACGGCTCCTATTCACAGTGAATAGTACTGGATTCGTACTCGTCAGTTCTGTCATCTTTCTTGTTGATTTGATTGCAACCTTCCTCATCATCAATCATGTGCCATGTAAGTTCTCTCTTTCCATTTGTGTATCATCTAAATCTGATGAAATGGACTTACATCAAGTATATATCCGATGATGGCCTATGGTTTAAAGATGGTCCAAGTGTGAGCATGTGAAGGAAAGCTCTTAGCACTTCGTAAGTCTTTACTTGAGCATGGGATTACGGTTTTAACACTTGATGGCGTGCACTATTCACCAATCGCTATGTTCATTACGGTCAGTAGTAATTGACATGGAGTTGCCTGCCATTCGTTCTAGTATTTTGCTCTGGGATCATTTTCTTTATTCGGCGTTTTCACCGTAATTCTCAATTGTTTGGATCAGATCGGTAACTAGAGAACATGACAGCCATGTCTTCTTTCTTTACGTATAGATAGCAATATATTGTAAAGTCAGTTAAAACACGTCAGGCCCCAAAAAGGTAGTTACGTGTTCGTCCCCCACAGTAGACACCTGAGGTCCGGAATTTCGCAAATATCTCAGCATCGTTATGACTGGAAAATTAGTACATACAGACACTGAGATTGATTGGTCGACGTATATGCAACAAGTTGAATGCTATACCAAGAAGAACATTCGTAATTATTCCAAAATTGGAGGTGATACAGGACCCGTTGTGTGAGTTGCTTCTATTTCAAATTTAGTTCAGGACTGTATCATTTGTCAGGTTGCAGTACGAGTACTGTCTCGCTGTACTCATTTCGTTTTTCCTCGTGATCTCATTCGAGTGGCAATAATTTTTGAGGTATCCGGCTGGTCACCTACAGGTCTACAAGGTTTTTCATGCGCTAACAAATGAAGGGAAAGATATCCGTACGGCACAATATATATTTATGTGCCTTTACCTTGTCAATCTATTGGCGATTTTTCGGTTGTATTATAAATCTAATAAGGTTGGCATGAGGATTTCCTTTATTTTAATGGTGTACATTGCTTTAAACCGTCAAAAGAAGAGACAGTTTTTATCCAGATATCTCCATTTGTCCTCGTGTTTCTGTCTTTCACCGGCTATCGAATTCATTCGATCTTTGTGTTACGACTATTCAACGATCCGGTTGCAATGCTGTTATTCTACTTAGCCGCCAATTTCTTCATATCACAGCAGTGGTTGATTGGATGTGTTATGTACAGGTAAGTCTTTCATCAAAAGCTGATTTTCTATTGTTTTATTTTGTTTTTGTATGTGAACAAATGAACATTCGAATGAATCGTCTTCGAGCAATCTTGTGGACTCCGGAAAATTTTTAGTCGACCAATGGTTTGTTAGTCGGGTAAGATATTATTTGACTATAGTCTCGAGGGGCGCGCATAGCACAGTGGTCGGAGGCGCTCTGCAATTCACACGGGATAAATCCCTGCGCCCTAGGCCCACGAAAGGCCCACCAAACCTTCGATCCTTTCGAAGCCGGCAAATTGGAACCAGACTTGTATGGGAGGATAGCTGTACTGGCTCGATACATCGATAGGCAACCGCGAGTCATTGTAAAAACCAGATGTGCATTCACTCACCTTCAGCGATGCTTAGTGAAGTCGAATGCATGGTACATCCGTCAGGCATAGATTAATGCCGAGAGCTTTTATCCTTTATAGTCTAGTTTTGACCCTATGCTAGCTTTTTCCTAAGTGGCACCACTTCACCGCTGCTCCGCTACCAACTAGTCCGCCACTGACTACGTCGCCGTCAGAATGGTGGTTATTTGTGGCGCAGGTTTACTCTTAAATGAAGTCCCACTTAGCAAATCGACATCTAGATGCGTCTCCTTTAAAATGACGCTCCAAGTCATTTAAGGGGTTAACTTTTTTCACAATTTCGGTTTCCATTTTTGTCCATGCCATAACAATCCAATTTAATAACTCGAAAGACCGACTTTCTATAAACCTCGGCATAGATAGTTGATATATTTGTTTATGTGATCTTATAAACTGATCTTCTTAAGCTGACACGAGGTTGGTTATAAGATCACGTAAGTAAATATATCAACAATCCAATTTAGTCTCGCCGTTTCGATCAAAATGAATGTTCTACTTTTCGTGCCTTCGGTATTTTTCATTCTGCTGCTAAATGTTGGGATTTGGCGAACAGCTCTTTATTTGGTATGCTGTGCCGCTGTTCAGGTATGTAAAGTATTTATTCTACCGTAGGGCAACTGTTCAGTTCACATTGACTTTTTGATATTGCTATGTTTCTATAAAATTCAAATTGTCACTGCCTCCTAAATCTTTCTTATAGGTTTACGTTGGAATGCCATTTCTCATGTATGACCCTACTTCATATATCCAGCGGTCCTTCGATCTTGGTAGAGTTTTCCTATTTAAGTGGACAGTTAACTGGCGTTTCCTTCCAGAAGAGGTTCGTTAATGACTATTCTTCACAGAAATTTTTCAGTACTACGTCATTCCCATGATTGGTAGTAGATTAAGTGCGTACTGTATTCGTTCATTTGATTTATAGGTCGAGAACTTAAGCGACTTATTGCACAACGTTGTGTCATTTTGCAGGTATTTTTGTCTTCTCGACTTCATTTAGCATTGCTGTCTTGTCACTTAGTAGTATTAATGGTATTCGGATACTATCTTTGGTTCAGGTGTGCCTTGTTGTATTAGATTTTTCCTTACGTCTTTCTTATTTCTTAGCTTTCTCAATGACTTCTTTGCTGTCACTTTTAACTTCTTTTCCATGCTGTTTCCTCATACTTGTAGATCTCATGGTGGCTTGAGAGCGTCACTTATAGAACTGTCGTATGGTATTCGGACAAGAACAGGAGTAGGCGGTAATTAGATATTTGTTGATAAAGTCATCCCTAAGCTCACTAATACATTTAATTCAGAGACACTGTATGCCTTATTCACTGCCAATTTGATCGGTATAACATTTGCTCGCTCACTTCACTACCAATTCTATTGTTGGTACTACCACCAGTTGCCATTCCTGCTTTTTTGGGAGCAAAAGGAACAAACGAATGTGAAACAAACCGTTGTCATACCTTGGTTATCAACAGCTATTAAGTGAGTTTATGGTTGCTAGTTCTTGTATTGTTTTTTTATAATAACAAAATGCTCAGTATACTTGTACTCTCCCAACGGTTTACCGCCTAATTGTGGCTGGGAGACGTTCCTGGGTGTCGGGCTGCGGTGTACAGCGGGGGGATTCATCTCCCCCCAGCAGGATCTCCCAAGTTGAGAAGGAGTCCAGCGTTTCCATCAGGAAGCCTAGCTAAGAGTAAACCAATACCAGGAACCACCACCTTCCTGGTGTCAAAGTCGCAAGGTGGCAAATCTCTCTCTGATTTGCAAGAGCGGCGACTACCTTTAGTGGTGACGACCTGGGGCAGACTTTGGCTAGACTGACTTCGGGACTGCTGGGGACCTCACTGGCTAAACCAGCAGAACTCCGAAAAAATAGAGATAATGCTTGGGCCTGCGCAACCAGTGAGGAAGCTTTTATCTATGTTTATATCACACTCTTTGATTGCTGGATTTTGACCTTCTCGTCTCTTAATTTCAGAACGGTTGTACTAATTGGGATCGAAATTTGTTGGAATGTCTATCCATCGACTGTACTCTCTTCCGCTCTGCTTCATGTGTATCACATTGGTATCCTTGTTTATTTAGTTGTAAATCGTGTTGAACGTTATAAACGAAAGTCAAAATTCTCCTAATCCTTATAAATCTGACTAGTCGTTTTCGTGATGAATTTTTGTAGTAAAAGACGCGAACGCGGTTGTTTTGATGAACAGAGTCTATGGCAGAATGTTGAAATGAAAGGTTTCGCAGGCTTTAGGCTATTGGTACTACTAGTAGTACTAGTGCGTTACCATATTATTAATTCCGTATTTAATTTATTCACTTGGGAGTGGGTGGAATTGAATGACAGCATGTATTTGTTATGTTGTCACTTTATGTTGTTATTTAGCGCCTATGTTCCGTTTTTGATACGATTTTCAGTGTTGTTTTCTCTGACGAGGTTTCATTTCATTTAAAACAGGTATTCTGTTGTTTCTTTTTGCTGTATAGTTGCTTTGGAGCTTTTCATTTTTCTTAAAGGACCAAGGCTTAATAAAATTTTCCCAATTCCTAATGACTATTCGATTCTGCAGGGTGTTAACTCCAAACAATATAATTAAATTCTGTTTGTAGAAGTAATTTCGCATTAATATTGTAGTAATGGTTATTCCCTGAGACATAGATGTTTTTTAAAGCGATTTTTTAGAAAAGTAGGGAATCAGGGTTGTAAATGGAAGGAGCCTGATGGTGGAGCTAATATCGGAGTCAACTACATCCGTACAAATAGAATAAAGTGCATATGTGATACATCCAAATTCAGATGTTCTTAATATGCAACACTCCTACCGACGGTTTCGGCCTCAGCTGGAGGTGTCTCTGGGTGTAGGACTACGATGTACAACGGGGAGAATCCAGAAGGGCCTCCCCAGCTGAGGAGGAGTTCGATGTTTCCATCAGGAAGCTCAGCTATGTGTAAACTAATACCAGAGTTGACCACCGTCCTGCTATTGAACTAATCTCATAGTGGCAAATCTCCCTCTGATTCACAAGGGTGCCGACTTCCTGTTGGAGAAGACCTGGGGCAAATTTTGGCTAGGCTGACCTCGGGACTCCAGTGAACCACAATAGCTAAGCCAGCAAAACTCCAAAAAGGTGGAAGTTATGCTGTGGCCCGCACAGCCAATGAGTACGGAACATCCAATTATCCAAGTAGTGTGCAACACTAGGAGCGAATCTTCAATTCAGCCATAAGCCTTGTATTTCAGGAGATGAGGTGCTTGCCAGTGGGCTCCGAAAGTATTTTGAGCGCACTTCGTTTTTTCTAGGAAGAGGGAACAGAATCGTACAGGAAGAGTTGTCCGAGGAAAGAAGAGAACTGTATAAAGATTAGACTTTATTGAACATATTTTCAGCAAACATTGTTGGGAGATGTCACTGTGGGCTTTACAACGGTGTAAGAAGAATAGAGGTACTGGCGGCAGATAGAAGGTGAAGAAGAAACCGAAGGAGAGCAAAGAGTTGTAATTGAAATCCTCGTGAACATGTACTACTATCAGCCCTGCTAGAGTTCTACTGCGCCATGTTGCCTTTCACAATTCTCATGTCGAACGTCGATAATTTCTGATTCGTCACTCCGAAAGCTTTCTCCTACTACATTGCAGTCTCAGCTGGAATGAAGATAGCGCAAACCTGTTAGAGAAATCCTATCAGTGCTTCCATTCATCATCATTCTTTACAATACCATAGTTTTTCCTTTGAAGTCTGACTTCCCAATAACGATGATCACATGTTGCACATATCTGAGAAGTCCCAATGACCATTGTGAATTCCTTAGAAAAGGAGCTTCCAGGTGGTGAACAGCATCACCGGCTGCTTTGCGCCCTTAGAGAAGGCACCGCCGACGATGACTCCTTGTATTCAAACCAACCAGATTCGTCAGATTTAGCAGTCACCCGACGATCTGTTATAAATTTGAGGAAAGTGAGTCTATATGGTCCAGTCATGTGATAAGAACATGACTGGATCACAAGACTCGGATGCGGCAGATGAAGACGAGAATGGCAGATTAGAATGAAGAACAATAGATTGGACACCAGAAGGATTAAAGCATCTTTTAGGAAATCCGAATACAAGATAGACAGATGTGTTGCTCACAGACATCAAATATTCGCAGTATTAATTGCAGACATGCTATAGATCGAAGTATGGGGCTAGCAGACGCCAACACGTCTGGAAAAAAAACAAGCATGGATGCGAATGCGTGAAAACGGAAATTGGAATTTTGTCTATGCTCCACCGAAGATAAGACAATTGATATTCCAGAAAATGTCGGTGAATGTGTGGTTTATTCTGGTCTACAGTACATGGTTGGGTTAGAACTGTATTACAGAACCATTAACTATGAACTAGTTAAGTCCGAAGGTTACGAAAAATCGATTGTCCTGGGTTGGTGCTCCTATTCCAGACGAACATTTCACGAATTGGCACCTTACTAACTGGTGTAATAGCAAAACTAGTCGTCGCATTTTTCAGATATATGGTAGTTCAGCAGGTTCTACGTTGTCTTCCATGTTTTCCGAGTTCGCGAGCAGCTCGCTTCGTCGCCACAGAAGTCGCCAGCACAGCGGCGAAAGCGCCAACGAGGAACCGTGTTAGTTTTAATTCTAGTTGCAATCTGCTCGTCAGCAAGTGTAGCCACCATCGTTTTGAGTTGTTCAGCTTACACGAGGTCCTTATAGGATTCTTATTCGCCTAACATTTCGGTGCCCTCACCTTCAAGGCTGTAGTGACTCAGGTCGATTGTCCACTGCCACTCACTCTTGCAGTGTGGGTCTTCTCGATCTCACCAAGTTGAGTCCAGTTGAGCACCACGCTAATGAAGTAGCTCACTTGACAGTGTTCCTTTCTACGGGACAGTTCTTAAGTGATTTCGCACTGATAATTTGTTTTCATGTAGACAATCCGTCGGTATGGTAGACTAGGGAGCACATAGCAAAGTAATACTTCTTAAACCCATTTTTCCTTAACCTGTTAATCGACGGCATGAGTAATCAGTATGTTTCTGAATAGGTGGAAGGGGCCGAAACGTTAGCCGAATAGAAGTTTTGTAATAACCTGGTGTAATCTGAACAGTCCAAGAGGATATTGATTGTTCACACTGTAGTTAAGTGAAATTCGGGTAAAAATAAGTATGACGTTGTAGCAGAAATTCTCAAGAAACGGTACTCTTTGGCAATTTCTGCAATTTCTGTTCACTGTACCGATTGTACACTGCTACCTGATTACTTGGCTTTTCGTGAAAAAGAAGATCGAAAATAGCACAGTGGTCTTTGGTGAAAAAAAATCGGAAACAGCGGCGAATGCGGAGTGCTTCTCGTTGAGTAGGAGTTCCTTTATTCGTAACCTTCAAACACTGTTATCGTTTTCCCTTCCTTTCTATGCAATCTGCGGACCTTTCATCCCAAGAGCTATATAGCGGACCCGGTAGTATTCGGCTTTCATGTGATGCAAAGCGGGCAATAGGAAGACCTTCGACTGAATGGTCAGAAATTTCCACGAAGAGGACTGTGAAAAATTCAATGTTTTTGGTGTCCCTCGAGCGAGCAGAACCTACTAGGCAACTGCGACACGGTACAAGGATGAAAGTGCACATCGATTGAGTGCTAAAAAAATAGTGGCGGATTCTATGCCATGAAAGAGACGTGCGTGGCTCATGGTGGCACAAATGCGTCAAGGAGAGTCTTCAATTTTGGTAGTCATCAGCGTTGCCCACAATAGAAAACGGTTTTGTCGGGTCGGTAAACGAGTTGGTTAGCGGCTTTTGGAGCATTAAAACGCTTTTCCAAGCAAAGGAAATATCGAAGAAGTAATCGAATTTCACCAGCAATCACTAAGAGGTTGCTGTAGCTTCGTTTACCTCTCGGAGGAATAAAAGCTCTCGGGGTTGATCAATCCCTGAGGGATGCGCCATACACTCGGCTTCATTCAGTATCGTGGGAGGTGATTGAATGCATATCTGGCCTTTACAACGATTCGCTGTGGCCTACCGATGTACCAAGCCAGTGCTGCTGTCCTCGCAGACAAGTCTGGTACCAATTTGATGGCCTCGAGGGGATGGAAGGCTTAGTGATCCTGTGGCGCGGGGAACCATCCCATGTGTATTGCAAGGAGCCTCTGACCACTGCGCTACATGCGCCCTAGAGGGATTGTGCTGTTAAATTGAGGATTGTGATGGATATGCCATAAACTATTTCCATAAGAACCAGTTTTCATATGTGGTAGCTTCCTATCTTGAGTTATACAAAGTATTTTTGTGGCATTCGATCGAAACACTGTGCTACACATATTCACTGGACGTTTCGTCGACGACTGCTGACAACCACTTTACAGACATTTCGAAAAGTGAGGGAAAATTCTACAGCGACAAAAGCCTTGTTGGAAACTACTTGATCCATGAATGCATCTAAGATATCGGGATTCCTAAGCCATAAAATTAAATAGTTTGCGTCATGTTGACAAAATCCGTCTTCACCTGTGGTTGTTTCTGAGTTCGGATTGTCACAAATTCTTTGTTCAGTTGGCCAGTTAATAGTGTTAACTACTACTATTCTGGAACAATACTCTTCCTAAAGTAACAAAACTCTCTTGAATCTGACTGCAACGAAAAGCTGGTTAACGGCTCGACTCTACTATTATTTACAAAAATTAATAAGAACGGAAGACAGAATGTTTCCAAACCACAGGCGAACTTACACGTGAACTCCATCGCTATAGTTTTTTGAGGCTCATACAACATATAACAACGCGTTACCTAAGAATCTATGAAAGTAAATATTAGATTTCCTTGGATCTGTTGAATCTAAAGTTTCACTGCTTTCAAATAACTTAAACAAATGGTTTTGCATCTTGCTTCTAAAATATACAGTCCTAGTACTTTTATTCCAAATTGCAAATTTCTTTTACAGTCGATGGTTTGTACGTTTCGAAGTAAAATCTAGAGATCTGCTTGTTTCTCAAACAAAACTCTAATACGTGAAAACTACAGGGTAGAAAACGTCCTTGTTATCTGTATTCCATGAAGATTACTGGAACAGCACTACTATCGGAATCCTGAGGAAAAAAAGGCCTTTAAACAGCAAACGTTCTTTAGCTTTGTACTGAAGTTTCTCATTTTATTGAAATTATTATTAAACATTTCTTTAATGGGAGAGAACTTGGAGCTTCCTCAATAACAGGTGTTCGATAGGCAGTTGAAACGAAGACAAAGAGATTGGGCAGCCTGCCAGCCAGATTTTGATGATGCTCAATATCTGAAGGACGAAATTGGATGGAGAGTAGCAGATAAGGTGATTGGCTTTTGATAGACGAGTTAAAGCATAGATCTATATGATGGTAGGATAGTTCTTATCCGCATTTATGTAGCTGTAGCTCCATCTAATGAATAGGTGTTTGATCTGACCAAGTTCAATCCGGTAGCACTGGATATCGGCTGTGGAATGGGTCATATCGCTCCCCATATGATCAAGGAGAACGTGGGAAAGCTCATACAATGCGACATGAGTGAGCAGATGGTAAAGAAAAGTAAAGGACCAGATGATAAGGAAGTAAGTAGTTCTTGGTTATATTTTAGACTGGCCATTCTTCTATTGTCTAAGGAGGTAGTTACTCCAAAAGAGACTGAATTGAGAATGTGAAAGTCGAAGATGTACAGGTGGGAATCGAACGTGTGGTTTGTGATGAGGAAACCCTGGAGCAGTTCACAGCCGATCGCTTCGATCTATTGTTATCCTCTCTTTCTGCGCACTGGATTAACGACCTTCCTCAGTGGTTCGTTTATTTTTTACAGGTTGTTTGCTTGATTGCTTAATTTTTAAATCCTCTTTTTAAGGAATCCATTCGGTGTGTAGTATACTGAGAGCATTACATAGCTTTTGTCGAATCAAAGGAGGTCAACGTTATGTGGTTAATTTCTAGATTAATTCAGGTTTCGTCGTTGTTACGAGATTCTCAAACCTGATTGTCCAATCATTGGAGCACTGCTCGCAGAAGACACATTATTTGAACTTAGATGTTCACTTCAACTAGCGGAGGTTTGGTTCGGCTCTTTGGGTCATTTCTGTTACTATTTATATGATGCAATGCATAACTAATTTAATATGAATGCGTCATTTTCCTGTTCAGCAATCACGAGGTTTTTAAACAGCATACATTTACTTATATAGAGAAACACAATGCAATGCAACAGCAGCTGACGTTTCGACAGTATCACCTTCTTCAGAGCCTGGCAGGGTATGCTGATATACAATCTACTAAGCCAAACACTTCAATAACACAAAAAGACGAAAAAACCCTATGGTAATTACACGATCGATAGCTTCTCGAAAAATTCACCGCTTTTTACGTGACTTCCAATGAGGAAATTTAGAATTATAGTCGCATATGGTTGATGACTGCACCATCCCACATCAGAAATTGATGTGAACATACGGGGTCAGGTTGCGTATGACCTCCGGGCATTCGTCCCTGCTATTCATCATAGGGCTTTTGGCATTTATCCAAAAAGCCTCAAGAAGTTTTCGCGCCGGTGTTTTGGTCTCCTGCGCAAGGATATTGACTTTTACTTCAAAATCGTCTCCGCTATTCTTTTGTATCTTATCCGTGCCTAGTGGGGTGCTTCCTCTTAGTTTTCGTTTGCCATCTAGGTGCTTTTTTATACGGATACACAAAGGTCTGCCCGTTTCGCCAATATATTCATCTCCGCAATTATTACAAGAGATCAGGTATATCGTACCTGAACTCGATCTCCGGCCACTACTCTACTGCAGATATGTAGGTGATTGTTTTGTCGTCTTCTCTACGCAGAAGGAGATGGACAAATGCTTTGAATTATTGAACGAGCAGTCTCAGTACATAAAGTTCACCCAGGAGAAACCGAGAAAAAACTGGCCGTTTTTTAACGTTCAAATAAACCTATCAAGTAGCTGTTACTTGACAAAGAAACATGTTTCGAACAGCTACCTCTGTGTGCACTACCAGGGAAATAAAGAAAGAATCGCTCGACTTGACTTGGCAAATAGCCATCTCCAATGGCTACGAAACAGTAATCCCGCGAGATAGGTTTAAAAGGAGAGCGACGCGCCTAAGCGAAACACTTGACCAAAAGAAAGTTCCGTTCATGTTGCCTTTTATAAGCGATGAAGTAAGCGTAGCTATAAAACGATGCTTAAGAAGGGCAGGTCTAGAGGAATCGGTAGCGATAGTTGAAATACCACCGGCTACTCTACGTCGCCAATTAGTTCGCAACCACCTGTATGACCGTCTATGTGAAACAACAAATTGTGTAATTTGCCCTTACAGCAGGGACGGTGATTACATGAGTTCAGGTACGATATACCTGAGCTCTTGTAATGATTGCCGAGATGAATATATTGGTGAAATGGGCAGACCTTTGTGTATCCGTATAAAAGAACACCTAGATGGCAAACGAAAACTAAGACGAGGTACCCCACTAGGCACACATAGGATACAAAAGCATAGCGGAGACGATTTTGAACTAAAAGTCAATATCTTTGCAGAGGAGACTAAAACAACAGCGCGAAAACTCCTAGAGGCTTTTTGGATCAATGCCAAAAACCCTACAATGAATAGCAGGGATGAATGCCCAGAGGTCATACGCGACCTCACCCCGTATGTTCACATCAATTTTTGATGTGGGATGGTGCAGTCATCAACCATATGCGACTATAATCAGCTGTTCTAAACTTTGTCATTGGAAGTCACGTTAAAAGCGGTGGATGGTGCAGTCGTCAACCACATGCGACTATAATCAGCTGTTCTAAACTTCCTCATTGAAAGTCACGAAAAAGCGGTGGGTCTTCTTTCGAGAAGCTGTTGATCATGTAATTACCAAAGAGTTTTTCGTCTTTTTGTAAGTGTTATTGAAGCGTTTGGCCTAGTAGATTGCATATCAGTATACCCTTCCAGACTCTGGAGAAGCCGATACTGCCGAAACGTCAGCTAGTGTTGTATTGTATTGTGTTTTTCTATGGATGTAAATGTATGCTGTTTAAAAACCTCGCGATTGCTGAACAAGAAAACGACGCATTCATATTCCAATGCCGAGGTTAATAGAAAGTCGATCCTGGGAACTACTAATTTAATAGTGCAAAGTTGCAACCACTACGATGATGAGATATTTGCAAAACTTGGAACCCAGACCAGATCGCACCGCGATTACTCTTTTCAAGAGGTTCACGTGTTGCGCACGGCACCACTGAGCTAGGAAACTGGCTGAGTGAAAGGCAAAGCGAGGGCCTCAGTGGTGCCGTGCGTAACACGTGAGCCCCCGGGAAGGGTGGTCGCGGTTCAATCTGGCGTGGGGTCCAAGTTTCGAAAATATCTCTACATCGTACTGAATGTATTTCACATGATACCCTGCCGTGAGAAATAGTAACAGGCAGTAAATAAAAAGTTAACACAGTGTAGGCTTTTTTTTGGACTAATAAGCTAGCACGAACTGGAGCAAAAAGTACAACATTAATTCTTGATAATAATGTTTCGTTCTTAAACCAAGCATATTTGCTTTGTGCCACTAATAGTATTTGACATGCTTTAAGCTAGAACGATGCGGTGGTGTGGGATCGCATATCTCTCCGTTTATTAAGCCACCGGATATCGGCAGTCTGTTGAATTTGGCTGGATTTGACATGGTCACTTTGGACAGTGATGAAGTTGAGGTGTGCAACTTTGACCTTGCATAATTTCAACTAAATCGAATTTAGCCCTAATTTTCTACAATTTATGGAATCAATAAATATGTGAAAATGGTTCGAATGTAGTAATCGCATCGGAAAAGTAGCGCAGTAGTTAATGGTGCCAGAACCAAAGGCGCTGTTTCTACCCAGTCTCCAACGCTTTCCTCTAACCTATGCAGGAACACACTAACTCGGCTTTTTCTAAGAATACAAGGAGAGTCAACTCAGCCAGGATTCTGCGACATCCGTAAAGAAGAATTTCTCAAGGAGTAATAGAAACAACACGCGAACTGTTGGAAAACCGTTGTAAAAGATGAGTGTGAGGAAAACGAATCGAGATGTGATGACGGATCATGTAAAATGAGGTAGAAGAACTCCTTAATGGAGTGGACTGATAAAACTATGGATGTTTGCTTCTACTGAGAAATTCCCAACAGAAAAATCAGAAAGCTATTTGGCGTGGTTGAATGTGGACCAGCAGAAACGGATGTGTACTCTCACTCAAATCGCCCAGAAGTGTGATACTAATATGCCTACAATAGAGAGATGGAAGGTTTGGTGAGCTTGAGGCGCAGGGTCGAACCAGCGACTAATCTAATGTGTATTCCAGGCCACCTCTAACTGCGCTACACACGCCCATGCACTTCTATAGACGCGTAAATTTTTAAGTTGCTTTTATTGTATTAATTGTTTTCTAAGGTTCTTTTTGAAAAATTCCATGTAAAATGTCTGTAAAAAAAACTGGTTATGTCCTTAGATTGTCGTAAATCCTCTATCCTCAAGTGCCGTAGTTATCAAACAAAAAAAGTAAGCAGCTGCCTTTTACTTTGGGAACTCGACTCGATTATAATAGTTCGTTGTCTTCTGTCGTAATTGATCGACTGAGGTTCATCAACACGTCGAACACTTATTGATAGGGAAATACTGAGAGCAAACCCAACGTTTACAGTCTTTTCATAACTACAGCCATCCTACGACAAAGGAATCCGCAGTTTTTGGATAACATGTCTCCGTTTTAGAACTGTTTGCTGTGGTTATTTGGGTAATTTAAAGGAACTGGATTATTTTGTTTTTGTTCAATGCGTTTAAAGTTTAAATCCATGGTAAATGATTCGAATGAAGAAAGAAAAATCTGATCGAATCGTATCCATCAATGAACTGTAAGTTTTATGCACCGCTGCATTGATTACTTCTTCGGTATGGTTTCACTGAATGTGGAGTTGGTTCCTGTTGAAGTGGATTGATATTTTGTTTCGATTTGGAATTTCTTTTTTGGATTTTTCACATCTCCTTCTTTTTAGTAAACGAAATTTAGGTTGGTTATCCGAATATGTTAGCGCTAATGTATGATTTGCAATTGATGGCGGAGTCGCACTGCACGTTTTCCAGAAGTCGAACAATTCGACGAGATGTTCTCATAGCAGCAGATGCTATTTATAGAGTACGTTTTAAGCTAACGCTCGTTTCCAGGAAGAAAGTATTCAGCACACCTACAGAAGATACGTTACTTGAATTTATGGGAAGAAACTAATAGCTTCTAAACTATCTTTCCAACACCTTACATTGTTAGCCGAACACGATGTTGATAGAGATGTTTATTCGACTAACGCTTCGACGTCTTCGTCTTCGAAAGTTTAGCCGAATAAACATCTTGGTCGACATTGGTTTGAGTTGGTGAGCTTACACGAGGTTGATAACATCTTTATTCCGCTAATCCATTAACGTTTCGATGTTTTCGTCTTCGTCAAAGCTTGTGATCCGAGTTGATGTTCCACAGTCGTTCATCTTCGGTGCTCCACTGAAGAAGATCCGACTTTATAGACGATGACGAAAACGCCACATCGACGAGACGAGAGACTGTGGACCATCGATTCGGATCGTCCGCCCTGCTGAAGACGAAGACGTTGAAAAGTTAGCCGAATAGGTGTTTTATTAATCTCGTATTAACAAAACATAAAGGTATTGATTATTATTACCGAGGTTAAATGGCGTTTGCTTTGAAAAATATCTTTCAAGCATTTTAACGCATGAAGCTCTATTTGCCCGCTGCCGAGGAGGACGACGCCCAATTTCGTGATGGTTACGGGCTTGTTGCTTTTAGATAGTCAACAGACTGCAGGCTACTGAATAATTCAATAACTAGAGGACTTCAAGGGTTGTAAACACGAATTATGCGTGAGAAAATGCGCGAGCTTCAATTCACTTCGTCCACAATGCCCTACAATCTATGACGTGGCAAGTGGTAAGTGTGGCGTGCGAAGTGCAGTTCGGTAGCTATGTCTTAAAAGTGTTATTTATTCCTATAAAAATGTTATCATTGTAGTTGTAGTTATACAATGATTGTAGTTAAGGTAATGTATGCGAAAGAGGGTAAATATCCCGCTACGTTCCGCGTGATCTCATTTATTGGATGGAAACCTGGGCCACAGATGCCAAAGCCAGCAAAACGTGGTTCGCAAAATGTGTCTTTCAAGGTAATATTCATCAACAATTCAATTCTAATTAGTGATTAAAACTACAACTGTTTATGAATTCATAAGAGTTGTCATTTGTGTTTCATTCATATCCTTACTTAATTATGATAACACTTCGAGGTTTAGGACCTAAGCAAAATTGTCGAAGATCCAGAATTGATGAAGAATCTTGCCAAGAAGAAAGATAATGGCGATATTAAGTAGGCCTATAAATACTTAATAAAGTGTAAATATGGTTTCCGTTATGCTCGCTATTCCATGCGTGAAACTTCATGTATGACCCAAAATAATTCTTCCAAGACGATTGTTGGAAAACTGTCGTAAAAACATTATCAGGTGATTTTTTAAAACTCTATTTATCTCGTAGAACATCAAAGAAGAACCAAGTAGTTCGAGAGATAATTAGCAGGGTCACAGGTGGTGAGTTACATTCACGTTACTAATTCACCTCAAATGGAAGTGGTATTCTTTGTGTGAATAGTATCGTACTACGAATTATGCATCCTTTAGAACAAAATCGTGATATTTGCTACAGCGTCTAGAAGCGTTAACGGAGCTTAAATTCTTTCAAGACCCAAAATGGCAATGGTTACCGGACATCTAGAGGAGGAACAAATTTTTATTCTTAACTTGGTTAAATCATTTATGGTAGGCTTCTGTTGAGACCATAGAGGTGATGTATGAGAAATTACAGCAAGTTTAGCATAACTGCTCAGTCAAGAGACTGTATTGTTGTATTCATCAGAGCTTCGCAAGTGGATTTTGTATCTCAAGCAGCGAGACCACTTCAACTCCTTAGAAAAAACAGCTGACACAAACAAGATGTGGTTGAGGATGCCGTCTAGGGAATCTGGACATCTGCCAAGTCAAAGAGGAAAACTTCGGTATTGGAAAAAAAATCACCAGAAAAATCGAGTAGTGTCTCTTATTAACAAAAATAGTGATATAAACAGAATCGTTGACTTTAATGAAGAAGTTTTCGGTTCGATATCTAAATTCCCTATTACTTTTCAAATGGCCAACACCTAGCCGAATACATCGCTTGCGTGGTTTTTTTTTCTCCTAAAAGTGGTAGCAAAGTTTTTTGGCTAGTGGTTTAAACTGATATGAGCTAATTCTAGGAAGAAAGAACTGTCGAGGAAAAGAGCTATGTTGCAACTATCAGTTTAGAATATCGTTACTGCAACCGTTCATTGACGTGATGCTCGGAAATTGGTGCTCAGTTTGATAAATGAGATGGAACAATATCCTCGACTTAAGCGAGAAATAACGCACATGAAGAACAAGGAATTAAGTAACCGGTGAATATTTCAAAAAGAAAAGTTGTTTCAAGTTCAACGCTACTTATTCGTCTAGGAATTATCGTAGTGCTTAAGATCCGCACAATGACGATAGCACATGTTTTTCAACTTAACATCACTCATTTCAAGCTTCAATTTTCAAAATTCCCTTGAAACTCTTAAGAACCCAGCAATATGTATAAAAATGAGTAATTGGACGTATTACGTTCTCCTCAACGGGTCAGTCAATTCATGACAAAAATCGCTGTTGTCATGAAAGGAATCATAGTTTCAAGGTATCAGAGGAAATCTATGGGGAATTGACTGCCTTTGGTAAAATTATTGATGAATACTACTCAGATCTCTTCTATAGACACGTCCACCTCCCGTCATATGAAATAAAGGAGGATGGATATGTTGTACCACCACTTCTCCCTTACGAAATCCGACATGCCACTTCGTCGCTGAAAAATCGAACAGCACTAGGCCTGAACAGGATAAGAGCAGAACACCTGAACAACCCTCCTCCAGCCCTCATAAACATACTGGCTCGGCTCTTCACACGTTATCTGTCTGAATGCAAGGTCCCTACTCAGTGGAAGACCGGCAAGACCGTGTTATTTGCTCATGAAGGGTGACCTGCACTATATCGGCAACTATCGCCCAATCTGCTTGCTATATGTTGTCCACAAACATTTCACTTGAGTCATGCTAAATAGGATTGACAGAACACTGGACGAAGGGCACCCATTTGAGCAAGCAGAGTTTCAAAAAGGATTTAGTACGATGGACCACATATACAGTCGATAACAAGATTTATCGAAGTATCGCGAGAGTACAAAAGACCGCGCTGTCTCACTTTCATCGATTTGAAGAAGTCCTTTGACTCAATTGGGATAGAAGCAATCATGGAAGCCCTTGACAGTCAAGGTGACCCTACTCAGCACATAAAGATTCTTCGTGAGCTGTACAAAAATTTCACAACCAAGATTTCACCATTCTACAACGATATTAACATTGACGTCAAAAGAGGAGTTAGGCAAGGCGATACCATCTCGCCAAAATTATTTACCGCCACCCTCCAGAACGTTATGCGAGCATTGGAATGGGATAATATGGGAGTGAAAATCGATGGTCGGCAGTTACACCAACTTCGCTTTGCTGATGACATCGTCCGTATAACACCAAACATTAGCCAGGCGGAACCTACGCTTGCCGACTTTGTTAGAGCCTGTGGGAAGATTGGTCTTCGACTAAATCTCACAAAAACGATCTTAATGAGGAACGGATTGGTTTCGTATGCACCATTTACGCTCAACGGAATGGTTATCTCCGAATACTCCATTTACATCTATCTGGGTTGGGAAATGAACATGTTGAACGATTTAGCTCCAGAGCTGAGTAGAAGGAAACGAGCGGCTTGGGGGGCTTTCAAGAGCATCGAGGATGTAGTGAAGAGAACAAAGAACACCCGACTCCATGCACACCTTTTCGACTCAACAGGTACTTCCTGCCCTAACGTATGCGTCAGAAACATGGTCGCTGCGTAAGTAGGATGGAAGATCACTCAGCGTTGTCGAGCGCGTAGTCGAAAGGACGTGCTAGAAGTATCCCGTTTCATACAAGTAAGGGATGGGGTCCGAAGCTCCGACCTGTGTCAACTATCAAAAATCAAAGATGCCGTTCTGTACGCCAAACAGTCGAAGATAAGGACACGTAGTGCTTATGAGTGACAACCGATGGACAAAAGCTGTTAGTGACCGGATTCCCCGGGATGCCAAACGTACTGAAGGAAGACCACAGACCCGATGGTCAGAGTTCTACACAAAGAGCCTTGAAGAAAGTTATGATGCTCTACCAGTCCCTAGAGCAAGCAGAACCCACTGGGCTACTCTTGCACGCGACAGGTAAATATGGAAGATTTACTGCCACCCGCTCGAGTCACTCGACGACCAACGGGACTACAGGTGGAACAGGTGATGGCCCGTCTTCACGTCTACTATGCGGATCCCAGCACTTCTCACATTCGATTCGTTTCCTTCTGTCCAATGTAAGATCTTCCAACCATTACATATGGCCTTGGTTGCTGCTTGAGAATTTTCATTTCATCTTGAATGTCGTAGAATGCTGGTCGAGCAATTCTCCATGAAGGCTTGGAATGGTCGGTCTGAAGCGTTCTCAAATGGATCGCAGAGAGTGATTTGTTTTCCCAGACAAGTCCGGTACCAATTTTCCAACCCCGGAGGGATGAGAAGTTTAATTGACCCGGAGCGGAATGGAACTAGCACTATGCTCGTGGTGATGGGCATCGCCACTTTTATGCTACTGTACTGTGCTCCTTTGAATAATAGTAATGATAGCAATAATAATAATAATTTTGAATGATGCTGAGATAATCTTAACCTTTTTATTTACTGCTTATTTTTTTTATTCGTATATTTACTATTCGAGGGACTAGCATGGTGTAGTATTGAGCGCGTTACTCCCCGGAAAGGACACTAGCGCGTTCGTTCCACACCGCTGACACCTGTGGTCCGGAGTTTTGCAAATATCTCAGCATTATAGTAGTTATGTTCCGCAACATACCCTTCCGGTAAAAAAGAGTAGGCAGTAAACAGTAAGTTGAAGTAGTATTAATAATGATAATAATAATATAATGGCAGTCTCCAAATTCCAAAGGAAACTAGGCTTGACCTACAGTCAGCGTATAAGTTACTAAAGGAGACGACTGCTTGTCAAACAGCAGTCGAATCCACACACATTCACGCACACACACGCTATATCAACTGTACGAATAACAATTGCAACACAACGAACCGAACAGAAGTGCTGGGGTCTGCAAAACATGGGTTGACGATCAATGAAGGTATCTAAATAGGTAAAAGAATAAAGCTTTCGGCATTGTTCAACTACTAAGGTATACGCCATCCGATACACTTTAGCGAGCATTGTTAGGGTTGATTGAATACATATCTGGCCTGCAACATGACTTGTGGTGAACCACTAATGTATCAACTCAGTGATTACCAATTTGCCAAATCCGGACAAATGGAGTATTTGGTGAGCCCAAGGCGAAGGATCGAGCCAAAAACGACGTGTGGACTGTGGGGCACATCTAATCACTGCTCTACACATGCTCATCTAACTACGGACTAAATAAATGCAACGGCGCAGCAACTTTTGTGGGCCATTTATGTTTCATACTATCGCGAAAATGAGTTAAATATTGACGCAGCTTAACAAAGGATGCATATAGTTGTTTCCTGCTCACAACCTTATTTGTCATTCGCGGATGCTTTCTAAGTTTCCGCAGCTGTCTGCGTGTGTGTTTAGCAGCGATGCATGTTTATCGGATCCGGAAACACGCCTAACGTCAACTCAACAAGTGGTGGTTAGCTCTGTCTCCAGCCGGAGCCGATCTGGTTTTCCGCCTCCCCTGTTTCCCGCTTCGTTTGGCGTTCCACGAGCATTCCTCGTTAAGTTCTGATAATTATCCGGCTGCTGTCATCAATGAGTGCTGTGGGTTTTTCTGGTTCCAGATGGGACGGTCTTAGTAAGTCTTGGACTTATGGTTTTTCTTCAATAAAATTCTTTAGTCAAGTTGTGAATCGAGTTTATGAGATTGTCACCCTACTAGTGTAATTTCTTCGCCTTGTTGTTATTACTGTCTGTTTACAGTATCTTCGTGACAGATTTGATTTGGCAGGTGACAGATAGGAGATCTTTTTAGTATGGCCTTCATTTGGGGCTTGAAAGTGTACTAGTTTTAAAACAAGAAAACAGACGCGAAGAAAAAACTTTCTTTGGAAGTTTTTCAGTGCCTACAACGAGACCGTTTCAACGTCAGTACGACACCGGTAGCATTCGAGCCAACATTCTTGGTAACGGGCAAAATCTTATCCGTACTACACTCGTCGATCAGAAAATCAATAGTGAGTGTCAATATTTCTGACGGTCTTTAACTGTCGATTTTTCTCTGATTCATCCATGAACGACATTCCGCTCGATCAAATGTTTGCGTAATTACAAAGCTGGTAGTGATTGTAGACCGATCGTTGGTACTGTAACTCAGTTCCAAACTATAATGGCTATTTAAAAGGTATAATAGAAATCTGCGTCCACATCTTCATCAACTGAGCTCACTTATAGCTAGTTGTATCGGATGTTCCGGTAGAATCTGCTTATTGACCGGAACTCAGTTCGATCCAACTCTTAGGCTGTCCATGTTCCTCTGTCCAGATTTTGTGATATGACCTAACTTGCTTAACTTAATCAGCAAGCGATGCGAGTGCCGTCGAAGTAGACAGTTTCTCTAGCTCATCTTCTATGACAATAGATTAGTTTTTCTTCTCCTCCGTTTGTTTTGTACATTTGTTTTCCATTGTTTATCTTTATAAAGAGCGCAAACGTCAAGCATGCAAAAGATGTAAATAAATGAACGGGTTTTGTTCTATTGAGACAACAGCGGTATTTTTCCTTCGTCACGGCTTCTTATTTTTGAATAACGGGTTCTGAAGGAACATGCAAAGGCTGAACCATTTCTGCTTCTACTTCCTTTTGTCTTCCTCTTCATTCATTATTATCAATGATAGCGTCTTTTGTGTGTGGCATATCTTCTCTACCTCTGGCACACTAAGTGTTGTTTATCTAGCGCCGATGTCTTGTTATATTTTCGGATTATATTTTAAGCTGTTGATCCATCTTTCTATGACTGCTTCTACGGTATTGCCAACAGCCAGTCGAGAATCGTCGAACAATGCTACAAGGATATCGGATGCTGTCAGTTCGGTTGTTGCGAAAACGATGACTGGTAGGAAATCATTACTTTAATACCTATTTGTGATGTCCTTTTAAACACCCGTCAACGGTACATCGCTTCATCATGGCATGGGAGTGCTTCTGAGTGTCGTACTACTGCAATACAGAGCGGGGATTCGTTATCGAAGCAGAGAAGGAGTTCAACTTTTCATCTCGAACTCCCGCTAAAGCCGAATAAACTTTGGCTATAGTAGGTCCAGGTGAGCTAACCGTAATTTGCTCCCTGCCTAGGACAGGAAAAAAAGGCATTATACCAAAAATGCTGTCCTGGTTGGGCAAGTGGGATCACAGGGCAGCTTTCGTGCCTTGAGGGGCAAATGGGGTGTATTGGTGCCTGCTAAGTTGCTGATTTGTTAACGAGACTATTGGTAATAAACGTGAATTTTCAAAACCGATAATCTTTACACCCAAATTATGTTGTTGCTCGTTGTTTTTTTCTGCTCATAGGCATAAAGTATCATCAAATTCAAGATTTTAATGAATTAAATAGCATCCCAAATGCTTTTCGTCGCTCCAGGCACGTTAAGTACGGATGGGCAGTGGCGTTGATCGTAATATTCTGCATATTAGTCATCATCGCGTTCCTTATTTGGTTGGTTGTGTGGCTAATTAATCGGTCGAAGGATAAACGCCAAAAACAGGAGATCATGTACGAACAAACAAGGTTCCCAACAGTAAGTTCGCTAATCCGTAGTAATCAATTGTAATCGTAACCAATAAAGGATAAAAGGATAAAGCTCTCGGCGTTGATCAATCCCTGAGGGATGCGCCATGCATTCGACTTCATTAAGTATTGCTGTAGGCGATTGAATGCAAATGTGGCCTTTACAGTGACTCTAAGTGGCCTACCAATGTATCCATCTAGTGCTGCTATCCTCGCAAACAGGTCTGGCACCAATTTGCGACCCCGGGGGACGGAAGGCTCAGTGGGCCATGAGTGCGTGGATCGATTCCACGTCTGTGTCGGCAGTGGCGCCTCCAACCACTGCGCCACACGCGCCACCATCATAATCAATAGCCTAAAAAACGGGACTAAATGGTTGCCAAACGTCCAAAAACATTGCGTTTTTCGTGAGTCATTAACCTAAAAGGTTAATTTTCTCGGCACATTGTTACACTACCTGCCATGTTTGATCGTAATCCTCTTGTGTACGCATCGTCCAATCACCAGATCAGGATCGCACATGTTTCGTAGGACTGCCCACCAATCAGGAACAAGGAGCCGAGCCTATGGTGCTACCGACTTCTCGTTCCACTATGTCATTTTCGATTTCATCAATTTTTTCTTGCGATCTGAGGGCCGGTTTTACAGCTGAAAAACCTGAACGTTTCATTAATAAAAGTGCTCAACGTTGTTTCATCTGAAAGTTGCTATGGAAAAGAGATATTAAAGGCAAAGTTTTAGCTTTAAAATAGTGAAAAAAGAGGAACTTTTTGGGAGCTATTAAACGTTAGGTGAAAATTCCAAGCTGAGTTTCGTTAACACTTTAAACATTAACGTAGACCTTTAGTAGAAGAGGAATTGTCTCCACTCTGATATATAAGCTCTTTCAATATCACCAAGGCACACATTTCAGCCGTCACCGCTTGCAAATTCAGTTGCTGAAACCCCACCGCCTGTCGATGGGCAAGGCTTTGAACCACCGTATGCTAATGGCTACCGTTACTAAAGAGAGTTTTCTTTCCGATTTTTGTTTGTATGTATATGAATAAAGATGTTCTGCCGATCTAAAGAGAACCATTTTCCTATCTAATGCGCTCTAGATCTCATGACAACGTCTCAATTACTAGACAGTTATCCTTTTTTGCTTTTACTGCACTTAAACTAAGCATAAATATTTCCATTTTTCAATATGGTTGAGTTCTAGAAAACATTACATGAAGACGTTTTTTCTATTTTGTGTTCTAGCAAAGTAATATATTAGATTGATGAGACATCAGAACGTGCGTAATGTAGTTAGAGGTGCCTTGAGATGGACATGGTTGATAGTCGGTTTGATTCCTACCTCTGAACGTTTTACCTTCCACCCTTTATTCTCTACAGAATCGTTACAGAAACCTAGTAATGATTTCCCTTTAAGTGATTTACCGCCTCATTACGGCAAGTGGGTGGCTGTTACTAACGGGAAGTCGAACCGCATTAAAAAGCAGGGTGTTCATCTTCTAGAGGGTTTACTCACACTGAGAATGAGTTCGGAATTTTTATTTGGAGCCCAAATAAGAGCGAATCAATACTAAGAATTGCTGTGCTCCTCGAATAAAGTATGTTGCATAAAAACAAACTCCCCATGGTTCATTAGAGCGAAAAGCTGTGATGACAACCTAACGACGAACCTCCATGAATAGGGCATTCGGAATTGCAGAAGAAAAATAAAAAAACTTGGCCGGCCGCCGAAGTACCAGCTAAGTTGAAAATATACTAAGGACCGAACGATTTGTGGGAATGGGATAGTCAATCGTCCAAATAAGGAGTTGTTTTGAACACCGGCTGCGTCACCATGGAAACTGCAACAGTGAAATAGGAGATTCGAAGCAGTTCTGCACATTTTATGACATTTTGTTTTTTTTCTGCATATCTTATCTTTTACTATTCTGTGTTCATTTTCGACGTTTTATCATTTCTTTTAATTTGATCCGTTTCCACGACAACTGTGCGGATCCCAGAACTTCTTACATCCAATTCTTTTCCTCGCACCCATCGTCCATGAAGGTCTTCCAAGTTTCTACGTGTGGCTTCCGTTGCTGCTTGAGGATTTTCATTTCATCTTCAATGTCGTAGAATACTTGCAGAGTCATTCTCCCTGGAGTTCTGAGAAAGCCGAGCGGGAGGGCTCCCAATTGGGTTGCAGAGAGTGAATTTTTCCCAGACAAGTCCGACACTAATTCCCCGACCCCAGAGCGATGAGGCCTGGTTGGCTCGGAGTGGAATCGAACTAGCACCATGCTCGTGATGACGGACATCACTAACGCTGTGCTATCCTCCCCCTTTATCATTTAGAGTCATAAGTAGCAAACAACGATATACTAATGCAACATCTAATCGTAGAATTATGCGGAGCCTTCAGTGCTTCCATTATTTACAATGAAACAAAACTTTGCAATTCAATCAATAAGTGAGCGAACAGTTCACATTTATTATTCTTTTATGATGCAAGGAATTATCGAATGAAACGAATATTTGACTTTCTAGCGTTTCCAAATTTCGTACAGATGCGCTTCAATATATTTAATATTTTTGTTACTTCAAAACTACTGGTAATAAGAACATGGCACAGCAACGATTCCATCGACGCAGGACCGGATCCTCGTTTACCTCGTGGACGAGTTTGGTGATCGTCACGACTAATTGTTGATCGGATTCGAGCCAACAATGGTGTGCACGTCCATGCAGCTTCATTGCTGTTTTTTCTTGAACGAACAACTGGAAATGTTGGGAAATATGGTCATGAAGTTGTGATGGCAGCTGCCAAATATACGTTGTACCTGGTTTTTATGTGTTGACAGCTTTGCACTGCATTGCTTGAGCCACTGCTGATCCAAGAATTCGCAGGCCTAGCAAATTTTCACCTACAATCGATAATGATGGAGAGAACGGGTATGAACACATCATATCTATTCTTTTTCTTCCTTTTTCTCATTGCTTCTTATTGACTTCATATTTGCACCCAAGCGTCTTCAGAGAGAGTTGTTTGATCTTTCTACTTTTAACCCTAACTAGTAAGTAAAATCAAGATAAAAACGCTCTAAGGATAAGCTATTTTCTCGGCGATTTTTGTTCTCGGCTACCTTTCACCACCGTTGTTTATTCAGATGTTCAAAGCAACGAAAAAAACCGACAACCTTTCTCAATCGGCACTGGCGAGTGGAGAAATTATATCAACTTAAAAATTTCAAAAAAAAAACCACGTAAAAAATATGGAGGAAGAATTGCTTAATTTGACTTTTCATGTTTAAACGTTACCAATTTAAAAATTTGTAGAACTACCTCCAATCATTGGAGAAGGCCACGAAAGCGCTACGTGAAAATGAATCAATGAAGAAAAAGTGAGTTTATTCCGATTGTCGCAAGGATTTCAGTAGAATTATGTCCTGCCTAATCGTTGTACGTAGAATTCTGTAAGTCTCCAGAATAACTATCATTTTCGCATTTTTCTGCTCTGGCAAGTTTTCTGTTTCTCTGAAGTCCTCAGCTGGCTTTACAGGATGATCCCAAGCGGTCATCATAAATTGGTAGCTCCTAGTGTTGTACCTCGGATGGAGATCTGTAATATACCCTACTAACTTTAGTATAATTTAAAATTCTAACCGAAAACTCTGAATTTCACAATGTTCGTGAAAATCCTGTTAGTTTTAGTTTTTATCTGCTGCATGCTACAATTTTTCACAGCAGGGCATTATACGAAATACAACCACAACGATACTGAGATATTTGCAAAACTCCGAACCGCAGGTGTCTGCGATGGGGAACGAACGCGCATTTACCCCTTCCGGAGGCTAACGCGATTACCACCACACCATGCGGGTGCTTCGTTTCGCCTATTTCTCAACTATTTCTATCACCCCAGAAAGGATAATTGCGCGTTTGCTCCCCACCGCAGACACCCGCAGTCCAGAGTTTTGCATATCCTGTTAGTTTCGTAATTTCTTTCACGACCATGTTCTCATCCAATTGTTACTGTAGCAAGAGAAACATTTAGCTATCTAGACCATCGGATTGTAATCGTTTCTATCTCTAATAGTCTATCACCTCTTCATGACCGGCGAATATCGGATTTTGAATTTAAGAAAACAGCAATGACATTCGACCCATTCCCAGTAGGATTATTTAAACTGTAAAGAAGCTCAAGATTTCTATGAATAAATCCAGTCGGGATTAAACTTTTCCCAATGAAAAGACTACCAATGCCTGTGGCTGCCCTTCCATCAAGTACAGAAGAACTACGTGCGAAAAGTTTGGTGGTCTATGTGTTCCTTGATAGAGTAGTAGAAAAAGACCAAGCAGTCTTAGTCCGTATCGAAAACAAATGAAGACTTTGCTGGTGCTCAGTGATTAACGGAATCAGAGATCAACCTACAACTATGGGACTACTTTTTCATTCATCCCTATCATCGAGCTCTCCCATTACAGGGCTCCATTCTTAACTCTGTTTTCGGATGGAAATGTCGAACTCTTTTTTAGCCTAGGAGAGTGGGTGATGGAGTCACGCTGTATATCGCAAATTCGACACCTAGAAATGATGGAAAACTATTGGTTGTGAGGGTATTCTCATTGTTAACAGCAAAAGTTTAACGTAAGGATTTACAGAGCGAAAAGTCAAAGCCCAATCGTTGTCGAACCGTCTCATCTATCGTCCGAGCGTAGCTCACTTTCGTTGATGATTTCGGAAATGCGTCAGAAAACTCGTGCCGAATCAACCTTTAATGAATCGGATAACAATAAAAGGTGCTTTTTTATCCACATAAATTCGCCATAAATTCGTCTATGTTTACCGTTCCCTTATTTTGAGACTCATTGTTTCACCTATTCTATACCTTACGGTTTATTTCATTTTCATTTTTGTTTAGTCGTTTTTAAATTAGTTTGTGCTCTCATGTAACCCAATCATAAATAGTTTTTTTTTCTTTGCAGCACACCAAGAGGCCGAAACCAAGTAGGTGCTGCTGAGGCGTCGTCCAGTAGTGCAACGTCAAGTGGTACGATAACAATAGTAATTTCTGTTCAATCATTCAATGAAACACACTATGCCTGTAGTTTCCTTCAAACTGAGAGTGAAATCAAGAGTATTGGAATAGAATAAAACAGAGAAGAATGGAAAGGAAAAGAATGAAGAGCGGTGAAGCGGAACTGATAGTAGCGCAAGTGCCCGTTTCAATTCAATAAGTTGAACAAAATCGCTAAAATCATCGCTCACCGTCATCAGCCACAACGGCTTTAATTCTAAAAACAAACCAGAAGAAAAGCAATAGTTTCTAAAAGCGAAATTTAGTAGAAATGAGGAAAAATTATAGTCAACCAGTGCCTTTGGCTCCTTCATCCTATTTCCGAGAAATGTTAATATTCCTCTTACACATTTTGTTCTTTATCTTTTTTTTTCGCCCGGATGCAAAAAAGTATCCCGGTAGTGGAAATGATGGTACAAGCGAAGAAATCCTTGAAAAAACTTTAAGAAATGAGCAAAATAGACGAGTGGTGGAAAAATTTGCTTAAAAATTTAGCAGCAGGTGAGCGAATAATCCTCGATTTTCCATTCGATGATGTTAAAGACGAGAACAAATGGAATGAAGTGCTTCCGAAAGAATTGCCAGGTAGAATTCTTTGTTTCACTTCCCTTTTACGCACCGCAGTCGAACTGTTAAGGAATCAGATACATTACCACTATGTATTCTTTCTTCGATAAACTTAAACGGGGTTGATAAATATGTTCATTTTAGGCTAACCTTTCGACGTCTTTGTTTTCATCAGAGTCGATGATCCGAGTCGACGGTGCACGCTTGTTATTCATCTCAATGTGGCGGCTTCGCCTTCGTGTCGAGTCAGGTCTTTCTCAGCAGGCCATCTCCTCAAATCTATATTATTATTATTTGTTACTATCTATAATCTTATATAATGTAATCTAATCTATATAATGTTACTATCTATAATCGTTATTATTTACCAAGGTCTATTATTTAATATTCGAAATGGCCCGCTTAGGAAGACCTGAATCGACACGAAGGCGAAGACGCCACATCGAGACGAAGAACAAGAAACGAAGACGTCGAAAGGTTAGCCGAAAATAAACATATTCGTGAACCTCGTGTAGGTTTATCAAAGAAAGAACACACACTGATTAGTCATACCAGAGGTTAAAGAAAGGTCAATTTTGAAATATTATGTTACGACTCTTTGTATAGCTGCGCAATAGGGAAGTCGGTGGTGATCGAGCAACCAAAAAATCTAAAGAGCACACTAAAGCTGATTTCTATTAGTTCTATGGCGTTGATCCAGACATTTTAATGACAAACTTCACCAATCTTGAAACAACTGCGAAATTCCAACATTCTTCAACTTTTTGTTACTGGTCGAAAATGTTGCTTCCATCGGATTTCTCATGAGCCAGAGCACTTTCATATCCTCCACCTATTTCTAGTCGTCGGCAGGTGTTAGGAAGCAGTACCATTCCCAAGGAAACTTATTCTAAAGCGAGAAATCTATTCCCGAAGTTGACGATGGCGAATGCTAGTGGTAAGGATTCAAAAGCTTTCGGTCCAAGAAACTAAGAATTTTCTTTACACGATCTGTTTTTCGCTACTGTGCGGATCCCAGCACTTCTCACCTTCGATTCATTCTCTAGTATCCATCGTCAACGAAGGTTTGCGGAGAGAGTAGCACAGCAGTAGCGATGCCGATCATCACGGGCACCTTCAATCCTTCTCCGGGCTCACCAAGCACTTCACCCCTTCGAGGTCTGGAGGTTGGTACCGGAGATGTCTAGGAAAAATTCACTCTCTGCAATTCATGTGGGAACGTCCCAATCCGTCTATCTCATGACTCCAAGGAGAATCGAGTCGATCAGCGTTCAACAACATTTAACCAAAAAAACACCAAATAGTAATATGCAGTTTATACTAGAATAGGCACAATTCATGGAATCCATCCTTTCAACTGGAAAGCTGAGTGATCGAGTATAAATCAATCGCACATGAAGTGATGGGTGTAGCCAGCTTGTTCTTACTTGATCCATTCGTCATATTCTGAGAATTTTGACTCCTTTATTATTGTTGATAAATAAAGGGTAACGGACAATGCGTTCGGGGCTAATCAATCCCTCTGGCTTATATAATAGCTCCCGCTGGGCAATCCATGTATTAGATCAGCGCTGTTGTCCTCGCAGACAGGTCTTGTACCAATTTTCCGACCTCAGAGAGATGGGAGGCTTGGTGAGCAAAGGTCACGGGACCAAACCAAAAACCACGTGCGAATTGCATAGAACATCTACCACTTCGTTGTACGCGGCAATGCTGGTAGGAAGAAAAGTTGATATAATAGAGAAGAATCTGACAACGTTTAACGTTTCTCATTTAACAAGCTTTTTAAGGATTACAAATCTCACGAAAGAGCATTCATGATATTCGAGAATTGCGTTCATCCATCGATAATTCGCTCATCAAGCCACCAACACCACAGCGATATCATTTGAGAAGAACCAGCACTGCTTCCACTAAAGAAAATTCTGAACTTCATGATGAATCAGAAGACGAAAAACCAGTACGAGTATTATAATCAGTCTTCCAACAATCAATAAAAGTGCAACCATTTAGTTATAAATATAACCGTTGACTCCCAACACTCTACTGCTTTATTATCTTGGCCGGAAGGTGATCCTGGGTGTTGAGCTACGATGTACAGCAGGGAGATTCATCCCACTAGCCTGGCCTTCCAGACTGAGAAGGACTCCAGCCTTTCTACCAGGAAGCCTAGCTAAAAGCAAATCAGTATCAGGATCCACCACTGTCCTGGTATCAAATTAGTCGTATGGGAGCAAATCACCCTCTGGTCCACAAGGGCTGCGACTGCTTGTGGTGGTGACGACCTGGAGCAAACTTTGACCAGGCTGACCTCGGCTTTCTGGGAAACCAAAATGGCTTAACCAGCAAATCTCCGAAAAAATGGAGAATATGCTGGAGCCCGCACAATCAGTGAGGACGGGCCGCCCAAGTATCCAAGTATCCAAGTATCCAAGTAATTAAGCGCTAAGGCAGGATTGTTTCTCGGATATGTTGCATAACAAACATTTACAAATTCAGTTATTTTAAGCTGCGTCTGAGCACTAACATCGAAGGCATATGGTGAGATTTTACGTCTTGTTCGAATGTATTGTTATCTATTGTTACCATATTTTCAGCGTGTAACACCGAAGTTGAATGTCACCAAAGCAAAAAGTCCGTTTCGGAAAACGGTCGAAAGTGGTAGTGATTTGGATTCCATAGATTTTGAAGTGTGTGAAACATTTTCTTTGTAAATGTTTTCTATCCAGAAGGAGAATATGCGGAGCGTGTACTTTGGCTTTATTGCCAATATCATTGACAGCTGTGCTCACAATTGTACAGCTCCTGCATATTGATTGATTCGCCGCAGCAATCAATACATATTTTTCTGCTCACGTCCATTATTCAGTATTGTTCCGCGTCTTCGAAGTAGCATCATCTTTAAAAGTGATAATTCTTGTGTTTCCATAACTTGGTTTTTTACAAATCTCACTGTTTTCTCGAAATGAATGCTGGAATATTTTCCACCTTTATTTTCATTTTTTCCTTCAGTCATCATTTTTTCTGTATGAGAACGACTTGAATCTATTTGAAATGCTTCACGGCGCACAGAAGAAGTTTAACTATATTTAAAAGTCAGCACAGCATGTGAATGGAGCCCTACTCATATTTATCACTTAGAGGATCCCTATTCATTTTCCCTTCAGGAGATTGCTTCACTTGAAAATTCTATGGAAGCAAATGAATTGGCGAAGTCGTTATCAAATTCACCAAAGTCAAGCGATTCACGAAAGTTAACATTTACGTCTTCTCAGTCGGGTTCGTCTTCTGCTTCTCACAGCTCGAACAACGGTTCCAGTTCGAGTTCTCCCAGAACATCTTCTAGCGAATTTACATATTCTGCAGTGAGTATTTCACTTTGTTTGACAACACTGTGTATCATATTCCAAGGCAATCAATAATGAAAGAGCAAGCACTTATTTTTCATTCTCATTTTTTGCGCGATCCGTCACTCATGTCTGCCGTGCAGGCCCCAGCACTTATCACATTCGATTCGTTTCCTGGCATCCATCGTTCACGAAATTGCTCCAAGTTTTTATGTGTGCCTTCCGTTGCTGCTTTGCGGATTTCGTTTTCAATGTCGCTGAATGCTGCTCGAGTCTACTCCTCCTGGAGTGCTAAGATAGCCAGGCTAGAGCGTTCCCACTTGAATTAAAACGAATGGGTTTTTCCAGTACAAATCCGATACCATTTTTTCGATCCCGGAAGGATGAGAGGCCTGGTGTGCTCGGAGCGGGACCGAACCAGCACCGTGCTCATGACGACTGGCATCACTACAATTCCGCTATCCGCCCTTCAATAATGATAATCTCAAATTCATTATGAACTAAATTTTCACTACCTTTCCACTGACACAGCCATTGATCGACAAGGTCATTCACTTTTCTATTATAAGTATAGATGTTCTACCATTAATTGTTTGAGCAGCAATGCAATACAAATCGGTTTAGGGTTCGACTGTCAGGAATGATGTGAATGCCGGCTCGAGGACACCCACCGTAATAGAGTCGGAGCAACCATCTTCAAAATCAGCAGAAACACAGAAAACAGAAAGCAGCTGCGGTGAAACCGTGCAACAGAAATCAACCAGTCCTAAAGGAGGCACGAAAAAGCAGAACGCGGACAGTTCCTCTGCTAGTTTTGAATCCGAGTTTGATGCTCCTGACATCCAGCCTTCCATTCCAAGAGAAAGAATCTCTCAAGAACTTCAACGACAATCTAATCGTCGTTCGTCACCACTATCTCGGAGACTTTCTGAGTCATCAGAGCCTTTGCAAGCATCGTCGTTGACTCCGGCAACGAGAAGTAGAAAGCCGACAGCGATGAAATCCAAGACTTCATCAAAACACATTTCCTCCAGTTTTCCCATTCAAAGAGCATCTCTACAATCAAAGAATTTTTCGGATCAGAGCACGCAGACCGAATTCAGAGAATCACAGCAATTTCCAGGTCAGAGTACCATCAATAAATTTACTTAAAAGACATAACAAAATGGTGATAACTAAAAAGAATGAGGCGTACATTTCAGTCCACTCATTCTTATCATTACTGTCGTTATTACCAACATTGCTAGTATGCATAAAAAGTGAATTTCAGAGTTCTGCTCAACAAATGTGCATTATGTAATGAAGGACGTACTTCGAACACATTTGCATCTTCTGAGAGAATTCAGCCGACTTGAATGGACATCACTTCAGGAATGGAATGCGGTTTTGGACGACATTCGTAAAAATTATGACGGTCCTACGACGAAGAAACTGCAGGCCATCGTTGAGAAATATAATAGAAAATACGACGAAACTTAAAGCACTTCTCCTGGCTTTTGGACAGCTGCCAGTACTTTTTTGACAACAAAATTCTTAAGGGTTTGGGGACTAGGTTGCCTTGTGAAAGTCTGCAGGGCGTCACTTGGTCCATCTGGAAATCTGCTTGTTGTCGTTCTTCGTCAAGCAAAATGAGGGCACCGATGATGAAGGAACGACAATAAATGATTCGTGCCCTCCATAAAATCAACAATGATTTAGTAAAATATATGGCCTGAATGTTGCTAACAAAGATCTGTATATTCTCTTGGTTCAGTTTCGCTCAATAAAGTCTACTTTGAAATGCGGACTATTTGTTGGAAATTGAGTTGCACAAATATTTTCCGTTATTCATGGCTGGAAGTCGATTCGTTTCGTCCATTCAATGTTATATGCTCACCTATTAGTAGGAGATAAGAAAGTCGTCTTCTCTGCATATCAAGCTTCCTAAACAGATGTGTTATGATGTTTCATTGCAGGTTAACCTACGACGGGAGTGACTTTTTGTCGTTTTTTTTTTGTGTCGTTTATTTTGTATTTTGTATTTTGTTTTTTTTTACTAAAAATTTTTGTCGTTTATGAACTAATAGATTCTTACGGAATAATAATTAATGGACTTTTTTTTACGACTTGCTTACCAAATACTATTAACCAAGGCCAAACAGGCAATGTTTTGTCTTAACGATAGCAGTTTGTGCGCAGAAGATTTGCCAGCAGTATGTAAAACAGTAAATTCTGCATGTTTGGATTCCGTAACTTAACGCATAGTCCAAATTCGTACTCATATTCACCTAACGTGCTGATAGATTGAGATATGCAAAACTGATGGACGTTAGGACTTAGCAAACCTAACTATTAACACCTAACTATAAACTAGTTATCCGAACCTCCCAATCTCGGTCGAAGAAATGTTCAAAAGTGTTGAAACAGAAGTAGAAGTTTCTCTCTTAAAAAAAACCTGATCAACATTTCCGTTTAAAAGCCAGTTAAGAGTAACCCAAAGCCAGGAATTGTACCGAGACGGAAGAAATCCGGCCATAGTAGTGGCAAATCTCGTTGCGATAACAATCCGACATCCTCGACAAGAATTATGACAATTTCTAACTAGACAGATAGCTTAGCGAACACTCTGGATTTCTTTCAAGAAAAAAGAAGCTGCTCCAGTCAACAAAGTAGTTGTTCTACAGCTCCTGGGAACTTCACGAAAAGCAGATATTCAAGTGTTAAGTGAACATTATGCACTTTATAAACGATGAATATTCAAGAACGATAAAGAACTCTTTGCGCGATATTGTTGGTTCGACTTCCAACTAAAAAGAAATACGTGCCATTGTGTGGTGATAAGTTATTTAAGGAAAAACCAATGCTCAGCTTCTGTTAACAACGTCATGGTACACTGTATTTGCTTGATACTTGAACGATGCAGCCTCACTAGTTGTGTGGACCCCAGCATAATCACCATTTTCCAGAGATTTGCTGGTTAAGCCATTGTGGTTCCCTGGAATCCCGAGGACAGCCTGGCCAAAGTCTGCCCGAAGTTCTCTATATTCTTGTTGAGCAAACATCACCACGGGCAGCCCTTGTGGATCAGAGGGAGACTTACCACCATTCGACTTGGATACAACGACGGTGGTGGATGCTGATATAGGTTTACTCTTAGCTACGTTTCCTAATGGAAACTCCGGACTCCTTCTCAGCCTGGAAGACACTGCCAGAAGATGAATCCTCCGCTGTACGTCGCAGCGCGACACCCAGGAACAGCTCCCAGCCACGATGAGGCGGTAAACCATTGGGAGGATACCACATATTATGGTAACAAAACCTGCCTTTTGTACAGATTCACATAATTCTGAAGAAGCCCTGGAGACTAAATGGTACACGCTGTTAAATATCTTTTCGTCTTTGTATTTCGAATCAAAGACTAAGCTATAAAATTTACAGAGTAGTGAATGCTGCTGGAGTGGATGAGAAATATGATAGTTTATGGTGATTCGGTATGGGAAACCTTTGCGGAACGCTGTCCACGTCTCCTACGAAGTGCTCAATTATAACGTGTTCGAGCGAATTAGAATCATCGGTTTCAAAGGTCCAAACACTTTTTGCTGTATATTTATTAATGCACTTCGCTAAATTTAACACTACTCATTCTTTGCAAGCATTGCACAAAAAGCTACATAATAACTGCTTTTCAAAAAATTGACAAAAGCAAAGCAACAGCTGTATTCATTTGAGTTCAGACCGCGGTGTGTGGGCGCTCGTCAAGCCATTTCTTCAGTGCTGGCACAGAGGTTACTTTCTCATAGTGTTCTTCGATCTAAGAACAAAACACTTCTTTACACACATAGGCCATTTGACATAAAAACAATCATGGCGTTATTCACTAGGAATGCTTTGAAATAAAAGATTTAAAATTTAAGCATGTAGAACTTCTTAACCTCTGGGAAACCCTGAGTGTATTCCGGAAATACGGTACGCATGCTGTAGACGTGTTCAGCCAAGATCAAATCCACAAACGTGAGATCTATTCCAGATAGGTATCCTTAACAGTTCGTATCTTTTTTCTCTCGAATCTTTTAAACGAGTGATAACTATATCTTTTTCTTCGAGTGCAGCATTTCAGTAAAAAATAAAGTTTGGTTGTCAAACGAACTAATGGCGTACTACAAGTAAACACGGCATTAAAACCTCATATCTACCGCCTTTCCGCATTTGATGGCTCTTTCAGTTCAAATAAAGTCAGGCGTTTAATACGAAGTCAAGACTAGATTGGAACAACTGAAAAAGATTTAAACGCGATAGAAAATAATAAAGGATAAAACTCTCGGCGTTTATCAATCCCTGAGGGACACTTCATGCATCCGACATCGTTAAGCATCATTTCGAGGTGATTGAAAGTATCTGGCCTTCACAATGACTCGCAGTGGCCAACCGATGTATCGAGACAGTGCGGCTACCCTTCCAGACAAATCTGGTACCAATTTGCCGACCCCAGAGGGATGGAAGCCTTGGTGAGAGAGGGTTGCGGCGATCGATTCCTTGTGCACTGCGGCACGCCTCCGACCACTGCGCCACACGCTCCCCAAGCGCGGTATGTCAGCAAATTTTACTATAAACATCAGATACCAATCTGATTTTTCTGACAGAAAAAAGAAATCTTACCGGAACTGCTCTTCTTCAGAAAGTCCGTCATGTAGCCGAGGAAGCGGTCGCGGGCCGGAATTAGAACATCTTTCTTTGCAGCTTCCTGAAGCTTTTTTCTTCTTTAAAGAATCTCAGGCGCTCAACTCATCTACGTCAAAAAAATGGTGTCCTTAATAAAATAAAAGTAAAGGGCGTTCTACAAATGCATCACTTCATAAAATCTGTGATTTCTTTAACGTTAAGCGATCCCAGTTCTCCCTTAATTCATCCGTCTTCCTTATAACTGAAAGCCGGGAGTTATTGAAATTCCTCATGTGTTCGTGCTGTCAAATAGCAATGTAATAGATTCAGCACTAACAATCTCGGTACTATAGGTGTCATAATGGTTTTGCGGAAGTGGCTGGTATGACATTCGGAGATTTCACCTTCTTTTCGGTAGTTTATTTTAACACATAAAACTGTTCTCTAAATGCCGCCAATTTTTATCTACTGCCTATTATTTTTTAGTGGAAGGGTATTATGTGAAATACATCCATAGTGTTGCTGAGATATTTGCAAAACTCCGGACCATTGGTGTGTGAGGTGGGGTCCGAACACGCTATTACCCTTTCCTGGAACTAACGCGTTCAGCATCACGCCATGCTGGTCCTTCGTCTCGCTCATGTCTCAGCCGTTTTATTGACCTATAACGCCATCAGCAATCACCCGCCAGTGGGTGATCTGGAGAGAATAGATCTGGGAAGCGTGTTCGTTCTCCACCGCAAACAGCAGCGGTCCGGAATTTTGCAAATATCTCAGCAAAATTATGGATATTTTTCTGAAATTTTTTTTATCAACTGATAGTTTGTAGCACACAGATCTTGGGGTGTTGGTCGAGAAAAGCCCCATTCTTCACCTAGAAATATACAAAAACCTTTTCCAGAACGAGCTCCCTAACCAGAAATTCGTGTGCTAACCGACTATTATTTCAATTCCAAGTCCTATAGTGAATGATTGTTATCGTACAGAGTGTGCTAATACAAAGATACTGAAAGAGAGACCCATAAGTTGCAAAACGCTAAGTGCTGGCATACTCATAGGACGATAGAGCAAAGTCTTCTCCACAATCCAATCATGTTCATAGCCAGCAAAGTCCTTTAGATATCGGAAAATATTGTTTACTGTCAAACAACCAGTAAATCCATAAGAGCTGAAATTTAGGCGACGTCCTGTTCGCAACAAACCCGAGATTAAACGCCGTCCGCCGTTGCGATAGTGTTAATGAAAATCCCACGTACTGTTAAAATGAGGGTTTGAAATACTATACATTCAACAAGGAGCTGAAGAAAGGGAGTGTAAAAGCACATACGACGTCCCCTTCTGCAAGTCCCATAGCCGGATAGTAGTAGCTTTTGATCTCCACGTTGAAATCCTTGTATTGGTCAGCTAGAGCGTCGACGATCGCCTCCTCATACGGTGTTTTGCCGGCAAATCCTTAAAATCGCCTCTATTCTCACAGCATTTAGAAAAATTGAAATTGTTTATCTGGTTTTTAAGTACAAATACAACGTTAAGCTCAAATTCTGGCGCTAAATACCGTATTTTCGAGCCAAGTAGCGCGTGATGGCTAATGATTGCGGAATTTGTTCGCCGTCAACTTCAAGCACTGGCATTTGTCCGAACGGCATCCCTACAACACATAAAATAACACCAAAAAATCAGCAACGAATATCAGGCTTTATAATAAGCGAAAGCATAACGGAGTTCCATAATGAAAATCGGTTAGCGCCCATGATCGCCCACCTTTGTGATGTGTTATAAAATCCGCCAACACCGAAATCTTTCATTGATGCTGAGATATTTCCAAAACTCCGGACACCAGGTGTATGCGGTGGGGAACGAACGCGCTATTGTCCCTTCCGGGGATTAGCGCGTTCACCACCACAGCACGCGGGCCCTTCGTTTCGCCTGTCTCTCAGCTAGTCTCAGTATCATTGAAGTTATATTTCGCAATATATACCGTGCCGTTAAAAAGAGTAGGCAGTAAATAGTAAGTTAAAACCGAAATCTTTGTTATTCTTGCCCCTAACTAAGGATTAACTCTATAACTAATCTAGACTGATGGTTTTAAAACCTCCAATGACGCTTCGCGTCATCGTAGATGGAGGTTGCTAATGTGCGTCAAACTGCGAATGACAGCATGGATTTATCCCTCCTCCAGTATTGCAGTTTAGGAATTCGCCATTTCCACTAGAAAACCCACTGAAAAAAGACAGCAATGTCAGGAATTTCTGCTATCCCAACAATGGAATTCTCATCGATGAGCAAGTGATGACGATTTAGCGGATCCCATGCACGCCTTTTGACAAGCCAGCGAAAGAAAATCTTGCCCAAACCCAAAATTATCTGCTAAGTCGAAACTATCATCTTCCGTGATACTATATAAAGTAAAATAACGAGAAAGCTGAAGACTAACTAGGTTTCAATTCAGGCCATTGCTCCTTCGTTACCCGAACGTCTTCAAATTCGACTCCGGCCAGAGCAAACACCTGAAACGACCATTTTAGGTAGCTCATTTATTGATAAAATAAAACCTACAGCTACACAAGGTGAAACACTGGCAGTGGTTTATTCCCATAGAGATGTGCACGCTCTCAGCTTCATGACATATTGTATAGGTGATTGGAAACATATCACATTGATTTGTACTATAGCTTCACCTTAAATAGGTTCAATGCCTATTTGTGCTTCCCCGATTGATCCCGTTGACGGGTGATTGCTCATAACACCATAGGTCAAAAAACGCCGGAGAGAAAGGTGAAACAAAGGATGCGCATGGCTTGGTATGAACGCGTCAGTCCCTGGAAGGGGTAATGACGAGTTCGATCCCCACCGCAGACACCTGCGGTACGGACTTTGGCAAATATTTTAGCATCACTGTGATTATATTTCACATCTTAACAAAAGAATAGGCAAAAAGCAAAAAGTGACTACAGCAGTGTTTCTATTTCCTTAGAAATTGTGGCACCAATCCGCAACCTCTGAAGAGGTAGAGGGCTTCGTTTTCGCAGGACGAAGCGAAGACTCTATCGCTGTCATTCATTTTTATCCTTTTACCTGTCTCTCTGTGTATATTGAAATCGTTGTGCCACTTATAGATGCAAACCTGAAACCGAGTGATTCCCACTTGTTCCTGTAGAGCTCCATTGTTTTGTCACAATGGTGATCACACTTTTGATACAGTGCCCTCCACATTAATTGTCCTAGCGGCCTACGGATAGCGCCACTTAATACAATCAGTGTGTTACTCTAAAGAAGCATATGTTCTTTAAAAGTATAGGTTTTTCCAATTTGCTGCGAACCACTTCGAATCACTTTCCAGATTTCGTTATCTAAGGCTTCTTGGCGTTTCAGCATACAGTAGATAATTTGCGCGGCTGTGAACAGATCTGCAGGCACAAGTATGAAGAAGATAACGTTCATATGGTAGATATGGATCAATCCGCTAAAGTGCAAAAAAACAAATTATCCTCTACGTCTATCCTCTTCCTAGGACACAATATAGAGCTGATAAATCTCGTACTTTATGCATATCAGCGAACTCGCATACCTGACGGATAACTTCTCCAAGTCCTCGAACAGGAAAGTAGTACAGCTTGTAGTGCACCATTTTGCAACGCTTTTTTCTTAAATTTCAACACTGTTTAAAAATATAATGAGTTATAAAATACAGTCTATCGTCACTGAAAACAATCAGCTCGTAATTAAGAATCACGACTGGTAACCTTAGTAATTGTAATATAAAGGTTTAGTATAAAGGAACAGGTTACGTTTGGATTTTTAGACGACAGCGGAGCTCAGAATTTAACACTCAATCGATTGGAATACAGAAATCATCAAACACATTTGAGTACACAGTTCCTTTCTCTATAGAACCATGAGAAAACAATGGTTAAGCAAAACACGAAGTGAACCTGTCCAAATGTCGGTACCGACACAAAACCTGCTCAAAATTGCGGTTTCGCAATAATCTCTGAAAATCGGATATGAGGTAATTATTTATTCGAATACCAACTAGCACGGAGATGATTATCCCAAATGAGCGATTACTGTATGTCGGGACAACAGGTATGAATCGAGCAAGCAGTCAGATCACTAACGATTTCAGATTGTATGAATATATAAAGAAAGTTTTCCTCTTCCATCTAATATGTTAAGAAAATACTAGCCACTGAAGACATCTAAATAACAAATTGCCCAAGATTAAGGTGGTGACAGTCGCAGTCAAATATAGTTCCTGCAATATAAAGTTGGAGAGCGCCTCACTGGCGAGATGGCAACATCACCTTTTCAAGACCACTTTGAAAGTGGCCTAAGAGGTCAGCAAACTGCCATTTATCTAGCACCAGGCAAACATACATAGGTACACACATACAAACACACATTTAGACCAGCATAGAAGGATATGGCGTACGTACACATATAAAAAACATACGCGCGATACACTCTCCCAAAAGATCAGTGGTCATAAGAAAGTTCTCAATGACCGCTTAGGTCAGGTGATCGCCTCTGTCGTGTCGTTCATGACAATAACCCGTTGAGTGATATTCACCATAACTGTGATATAGACGAACCAAAAAAATGACTTCATGTTCAATAAATGTTCTCCACTGATAGATATCTAATAAGCAATCGTCTATTATATCACTTGCATCGTCTGACATCCTGTTGATAAGTAAGTTGAGCGGAACCCAGCAAACTCCATTTCCACCCGCCGCGCACAAAAGCTTCTCGCTGAGCATCGCTAGCTCGATGTACAGACAACTCGACCAGAACACGATCAGTTTGTCCTACTCTGCTGTAACGTTTCACCTGCAATTAAGTACTCAAAGAAATGTGTGGGACAGGTTCTCAGGCGATGATCCTGTCAACAGATGAGCTCTCTTTGTAGACCACTCTTCAATACAAGATCATGGGTACGATGAGCTACTTAACTACTGTGAGCAAACCGTTAGATTTGATGAAGCCCAACTACTAAATAGTGATTAAAATTTTTGCAAAACAGTAAGAACACTTCCTCTTGTAGGGTTCTCCATGTGGTATGATTGAAAAATTTTCATGGACCACAAAAATTTGCTACACACTTGTTCGAATCTGAATTGGTGGCCATTTTTTTTCCCAGAAACCTCAATTTTGTCCAAACGCGGGAGTTTTTACAGCGAACTCTGCGTTCGTGTATAAGCGTATTGAAATCAAACAACTTCTGAGTGCTTCTTTTTCTCAGAATACTAGTTATTCGTTGGCAAACATCTAAAATTTGAGCAACTACACTCGTAAAAATCCCACACAAACACTCCCCAGCATCAATTCTTTCTCGAGCGATTGCATCAGTACCGTTTCTGCGCTCCATGAAATCCGATTAAATTGTCGCTGAACCCACTGATTGAACGATTTCCGCGTTTGCAACGAATAAAGAATAGATTTAAGTTAATGACTGATACCCTTCATAGCGCACGATGTTTCTTCGCAAAGAAAACTTTGGGACACTTCGGACGAGTTTTTTTGAAAAATTTGGCCAATTTTCCGAAAGCTTTCCATCACTCTAACAAATAGATCCATCTTTCGGACGACTTTCAGTTTTCAAACAAAATATCGCCACCTTAAGATTAAATGATGAGGGTCGAAAAGTACAATTCCTTATGTGATATAATAAGGACGCTACATCTATTTTTAATCACCTTGGCTTGAAACTAAAGCGAAAGTAATTCTTAATATTCTTGTTTAGCAAACACGAGGTGTTATATTATTTCTTTACTTGCGCACAAGCCGTTGTTTCCGCAGAATTCGCCTTCCTCAGAGCTGCTTTCTACGAGTCTTCCACTGAGTATGTAGAAGTAGTGAAAGTGAAAGCAGTACTACGATACAAGTACTGGGAGAGGAGTTCTACTGTTGGGAGATCAGAGATTACAAACTAACATTGATCGAAATCAAGTTAGGTTCAACTCCAGAAATTTTTATAATAATCACTCGAATATGGAAACATGAGACAACATTATCGACGGGCTGCTCATTGCAGTGTTGAAAGGACATAGAATGCGATGCTGATTTTCGTACACCATGTTCGACCTTTTCCGACCAAGGGACCGGTGTGGCGAACCGGATTTGCATTGGATCTAGACGAGAACGTGAGAACAGAATAGTCAGCACATGTCACTCGATGACGTCTGGTCGCACCTCATATCGCAACCGCTATCCATCACCACCACCACAATTATAACCACTAAGTTCGATAGTCAATAGAATCTACGAACAATACAAATCTCAATTGGACCATAGAACAATATTTTGACACTGTCGTACCGACTAACACCGTTGCAAACTGGCTGATCAATACGCATTTGTACTGCATAATTTATCGAAATCAAAACGCGTCCTGCAATAGTCCTATCGCTTGTGACGACGAAACAATATGGCAGCGTGGAGACGAATCGGAAAAGGGCATTTACTCCGCACAAATTTAGCTTCTTGTAGGACTGTTCAGGATTGTCTTCTCGATGAAAAAACGGCTGGAATCTTAAATGTATTCCAGTAACAAAACCTTCGCAATGGCTGAGGTTCACTAATGGCAAGACATTCAACACAATAACCATAATGAATTGGATTTTACTGGCTTGGTAAGATTTTTTTCTTCCAATCACAAGATACCCATGACGAATCTTTCCTTCAGGTGACATTAGATTTACTTCGATATAGCTCGTGGAAAACTGAGGATTTTTACATAAATTTTTTACAAGTCCGCCTTTTTCATAGAAGCGATAATTTAAATACATTGTCAACATCCCTTCGTTCTTGCGAAGTGGTCTTCGCGGTCGCATCGCTTAGAACCCATTTGGTTGGAGTACCGCCCGAGTCAAGTGGCCACTCTTAGAGGTGTCATTTTATGGAGTCGCTGGTAGAATTCGACAACAGCCACCAAACGAAAGGAATTCCTCATCGCCATAAATCAGCACTTCTATTTAATTTGAATACTGCATGAGCACAAATGCTTTCGTTGTTCCGTATTGTAAATCGGAAAGGAGAAAGCTAAAGTTTATTGAGAAATGAAATATCGGGGCCAGTGCGCAACTTGTGATGACCAATTCCGATGGTCCTACCTATAGTAATCGGCAACGACGGTCCTTTGCAGGCAACCCTATTACAAACTGACCGGTTCGAAAATGTTTTGAAAAGTAAAGCTGAATGCTGACCAAAGCTGACCAAAGTTCAACTTGCAGTTTCTCACCATTGTCACTGATGACGAAAGAACATGAACGTCACATTTATTCATGTACTTTATAACATTTCACAATCGCTCATTCCCATTAAGAAAGAACAACTTTCTTAGGATGACATATCCTTCAAAAAATGCTGAAATAAATGATAAAGTGTTCAACTTCATAGGATTTAAAAACTGGTTTTCGGACGTTCATCAAGCCACTTCTTCAGTTTCGGCACGGAGGTGACCTTTCTATAGTGTTCTTCAACCTGAGAACAAAACATATCTTTCTCTTTACGTTGAAAAGTGAATTAGCGTTATTGGACAGTGTTCCATAGTTATAATATTATAAGCTTTTCAAACCTCTGGGAATCCATTCGTGTAGTCAGGAAAGACGGTGCGAATGCTGAAGACGTGTTCAGCCAAGATCAAATCCGCGTATGTGAGATCGTTTCCAGCAAGATATCCTTAGAAGTCAACAACCTTTATGCAACTTTTGAAAGAATGAACACCTGTTTTCACTTGTTTTCTTCAGAAATAACTGTTAAAACTTCACGACTTCTCATTAATCCTTTCAGTTGAGTTATCTGCGACGTCAAAACCAAACTTCAGTTTTTAGAAAACGTTACAGTACTTGGATCCAACCTTTAACATTAAGCTCAGTTTGCTGATTGACAAGTATTTCTTCTTCTGGTTTTCTAGCCCCTATTCTCAGTACAGTAAACCTGGTTTCAATCCACAAAGGCCGGTGAATACTTGTGGTAAAGATCTGGGACGCTTCAGAACGCCCAGAGATTCCAAGAAAAATTGCGCCTAATCGATACTCATTACTCCAATAATGAGGAGAGATAAGAGATCGACGGGCCGCAGCTGAAGCCACGCACGAACCCGACTAGATACATGGATTATGGCTGGAGGACAAGAATAAAGAAATGCTTGGTCCAGATAACATATGACGAAGAAATATTGGGCGCCTAAGTGAGGAGATAGCACTATTCTTTCCTTTTAGTAAATTTTTGTCGTAGTTCACATCACCCTTCTCATTGGCTCCTATTTAAATCTATTAATACAATCTACTCCCAAAAAAAGAGTCTTCAATCGGATAATTCAACCAGATGCTTCTCAATGTTTGTCTTTAGGTGGGGACATGTGTACATAACTAGGTGACTGCAGACCCAGAAAAAAATGAGGCCTCACCGGTCTTGCTCTTCTTGAGAAAGTCCGTCATGTATCCGAGGAAGCGGTCGCGGGCAGGAATCAGAATATTCTTTTTTGCACTTTCCTGAATTTTTTTAGTTCTAGGAGTTTATATCATCTCTGGCAAAATCACGGTGTTTTCGTTTGAATCAATCATAGTAAAAGTTTAAGCATTCCAGACTTTTAACGAAGAATTAGACCAAAGAAGTAGTAACATACGACGTCGCCTTTTGCAAGTCCCATAGCCGGATAGTAGAAACCCTTGATCTCTACGTAGAAATCCTTGTATTGATCAGCTAGTGCGTCGACGATCGCTTCCTCATAAGGTGTTTTGCCAGCATATCCTTAATGTCAATCGACTTTTTTGTGAATGGACATTCCAACGAGTTGAAATGTATTCTTAAATACCGTATTTTCGAGCTACGTAACGCGCGATGGCTTGTGACTGTGGAATCTGTTGGCCATCGACTTCAAGTACTGGTAGATTTCCGAACGGCATCTCTAAAACGTTTCGAATAACACTGAGGAACACCAGGATTGGATAGCGTGGGCCATTATAAGTGCGGACTATTCCACTACGATTGTCCTATCTAAATTCCTCTTGCTGTTCTCAACGGTTTCAGATTGTATAATGAAGTAGTTCATAGCATTGATCTTGAACAAACAATGATATTACTAACTAATCAGAACCGAAGATAATACATAAGCTGGAAATGTTTGATACTAACTAGGTTTTAGCGTAGGCCACTGTTCCTGGGTTACGCGAATATCCTCGAAATCGACTGCAGCTAAAGCAAACAGCTGAAACAAATGAGCATTTAATAACGAGCACTTAATAACAAAAATAGTATTTAGAGGCTATAATAATAACCAGTTCTCTGTATAAATCGCATTTCCCATAAATTATGGATGCATTTACTTTTAGAAAATAATACGGTCCATGTTCTTTTCAATTCTATGGTCGCCTTTGGACAGTTACCATTCAAGATTTGCTCTGTTATTATCTTGCGCACAACTAGATAAAGTAGTGTTTTCTTTCTCTACCCAATGCTTTCATCTGTTTGTTGGTTGTCTTTTTTGTACCCTTTTGTCCGATGGATTTTCGTTTCAAACTTAAAACCTAACAAACCAGGAAGTTCATACAGTGAATCCACCTGCCTCGCTGGGGACAATGTAAATATATACCTGACGTATAACTTCTCCAAGTCCTCGACCGCCGAAGTAGTAGAGCTTGTATTGCACCATTCTAAATGGTCTTCTCATTAGTCCCAGTTGTTTGAGATGAAACGTAATCATCAGAAAAAAGATAATTTGACGTGACAAAGACAAACCCACTAGTAAGGTAAGAATTATAATCGTTCAGATGAATCCAGTAGTACATACCGATGACATCAAAGCTCAGGAGTGAATACTTAATGCTTGACTCGGTAAGAATGAGAAAAAGACATTTGAAATAGTTCTGTAGAGATTTACTAACGTCAGGAAACTATGCAAACTAAGAATGAAAACGAAAAAAACAGACGGCTTCATTGCCGAACGTGTCATCAAAATCGGTAGTTCCCAGGATCGACTTTCTCTCAACCTCGGCATTGGAATATGAATGTTTTCTTGTTCAGCAATCGCGAGGTTTTTAAACCTTTGGCCTCTTGCAATACCATTGTCAACCACATGCGACTATAATCAGCTGTTCTAAACTTCCTCATTGGAAGTCACAAAAAAGCGGCTCTGAAGAAGGCGATACTGCCGAAACGTCAGCTAGTGTTGTATTGTATTGTTTTTTATGGAAGTAAATATATGCTGTTTAAAAACCTCGCGATTGCTGAACAAGAAAACGACAAAATCGGTAGTGTTCGATTCTGACAACACAAATGAACTGTGAGATGTAGACTATTCAAGAACGTGTTGGACGTTTACAGTAGACTGCACCGCTTTCAAAGTAGATGGTGTTATCGTCTATGATTGCTTTAGACGCTAAACAACTTCTGAGTGTGTTTTACCCAGAATAACAGCTATCCGTTAGCAAACACGTAAAATCTAAAAAACAAACACTCTCAGATATGACACCACGGAAGACGTTGAATACGCAGATAAGATATTGCGGCTTCACTTCTGTCAAAGGCAACTATTATTTTATCGCATTTTTAAGAGATAATACTATTTTAAAGCAACATAAACACCAACTAAACTGTTCTGTAAGCCAGTGAATGGAAAATTTTTACGATTCCAACAACGAAAAACCCGAGTTGAGTTGGTGATGGGTTTTCTTCGAAATGAAAAGGTCCTGAAGCACTGTGGACGAGTTTTCACGAGAAACTTCAACGACTAGAAACAACCTTGAAACTAAATGACGTAAATCGAAGGGACTTAATCTAATATCAGAATTTTAAGCATATCATACTAATCTTCGATCACTATCACATGAGTTAACATGAAATTACGAGAAAATCACATTTGAAGCGAAACGATATGGCACAAAGATCAAGATCTTGAATGCAAGTGCTCGAGTACCGGCCGACTACGATGCACGCGATAGTGGAAGCTGTCGGTGACTTTTGGCCGCTACAAGCCCAACCCCTTACGATCAAGGTCGGCCTGTAAAGAAATGCGTTTACGTTGGAGGTGGAAAGAAACTTAATGACGAAATTGTCACGTCATATCTGCCCATAACGTTACATTTATACTCAGACACAATCCACCAGCAGCATTTCATTCCGACCAAAGTCATTCGGTGGCTTAACATGTTTGCGATGGAGTCATACAAGAATATGAGAAGAACATAGTCAGGATATACCAGCCAACGATGGTATCTTTCAATTCGGCCATGAACCACCATCATATCTCATCCAGCCGGAAGACAACGTCGTGTTTCACGTACTTCACGAACCACCACCACCATTCCACGTCGACCAAAGACTTACGGTAGCGAAGCGCGTTTACACTGGAGTAAGGCAAAAAAAATGGGGCTAAAATCATCATGACAAACCAGTCGACGAGGTTCCGTTCCGGCCAAAGACTATCGCAACTAAGCGCGTTTGCACTGGAGTTGGGAGGGGACATAAATGCAAAAAAAATCGTCACGACATGTTAGCCAACAAAAGAACCATCACCACGCACATTTGGAGAATGCATTCTATTTACAAACGAGATTTCAAGAATGGAATCATTTTCGTTTATCCTCAAAAATCTCGGCATTTGAATCAAAACGTTCGCTTTTTGAATCAGCGCCAGAATAAAGAAAAAAGTTAGAAAAACAAACTGAATAGGAAAAAAAGGAAACGATGGGAAAGAAATAATCCAGAGGAAACTAGATGCCTTTAAAACAGAATTAATAACGATTAACTAAAGGACCAAAATATGGCGAAAATCGATAAAAGCGGGAAAAATGAGAGCGAAAAAAAGAAAAATGGAGAGAAATACGAGTTATTTTAGAACTGATTTCAAATGTACAGTAATGGATGGAATCTGTTCGTGTGCGGGATGAAAGCGAACTAGTTCTTCATCCCGCATACTACGAAGCGATTAGAGGTGTACGGTATTGAGTAATGCTAGCAATAGTAATTCTCCCATTCATAATAAACTTACACGACGTCACCTAATAGCTTACCATTATTGTTTCTGCATAACAAGAAACCGTTTAACATATCGGCTAGGTCACTTTACATGGAACAATCACCTGTGCACCAATCGTCCCGCCGTTGAGTGACTCGAACGGGAACGTGTAAGCGTTCCATTTCAGCCTGTCGCTTCCAAGAGTAGTCTAATGAGCTCTGCTGGCCATAGGGACTCATTAAGCATCATATTTTTTTCTAGGGCTTTCGTGAAGAGCGCTGACTATCGGCTCAGTGGCCTTCCTGCTGCGAATTTGGTATCTCGAGGAATCCAGTCACTAACGACTCTTGTCCATCGTTCGTTCTTTGGACGTTTTTCTTATCCAGCAGACCTTATCGACAATATGGCGTATAGAACCACGTCCATGTTGACTTACTCTCGATGCCGTCAGCAATCACCTGTCAATGAGAGTGAGAACGGAATGGAAATAGTGAACAAATAATATTAATGGTAATGGAATGAGTGAGTATGCCGTAAAAAATATTACTGAGAGAAATGTAAAGCAAGGGTCAAGGGTAGTGTGGTGAATAACCTGTGAATAAACGATAGGTAATTTTGGGTTTGAGGCACAACTGAGGCTCCTGGTTTCGCTCATATTTCAGCATATTTGTGGTTGAGCTAAAAGCATGATTTGACTCTTTCACGACCGCGGCCGCTACGGGCCCAGGCCATGGGACCATGTGTCATTGGAGCGCAGTTAGAACGCGCATCAAAATCAGAATGAGCGGACAGTGAGTTTGTGTAAGCAACCCATCGCACTGGTTTCTTCAGATAACCATTCTACTGTTCAGTCCCATCACATTTTTCCGATGTTTCTCCAACTTCTCCATATCAGTTGTGTTTTTCTGTGGATGTTCTCATATTCTTGGACATCGTTTGCATGTGATGAAAAGACACTCGTCCATTATCCCACCATAATGTAACTACTTTACCGCATGGCTTCCTGTGATAGTTGGAATGCAATTCTATGCCTGTTTGTTCACTGATTCCACTCCACCGTCCAAAACGGCTTTTTGCAAGTACAGCTAAGAATATCTACCTATGGACCAGCCACAGCATATAATCTGTATTCGCTATGCCATCGATTAACTGAAAAAGGTCGTGAGGGTGTTACGATCAAAAGTAATATATCTACGTAGGAACACTGGAAGAGAAGCAGCAACCCTGTATACTAAAGAGATGTTATAGTACGAAAGGTTCAACCTTTTCATGACGTCCGCCATTTTCGGGAAGCAGGTGTATCGGATAGTGCGTCGTTAGAACGCAACTGAAATGCGTATTGAAATAGAAAACGGTCACTCGTACAGTCGAAAACGTACAGCAGAATACATATTGAAATCAATACTCATAGTCGAAGAAAGAGCTAAGTCGATGGAAATGAGACAGACTGCTCTCTTGTACTCTCGGGGTACTTGAACTGTCACGAATTATGGAACCATACGATGCGAAAATGTATTGGTCTTTATTATTTACAATTCAAACCATTTGAATTCACAGACCTCCACCTAGAGGATACAAGTTCACCTATTCAATCAAGATTCTAATTTTCTGGAGCCAAAAGAAAGCAATTTCTACTTTCTTGGACCATGACTCGTGGACGCGCGAACCAATGAACAAACGAAATCTCGCCTATCACGACGTGCTCGTGTTCTCTACTGAGTCGTTTGCATTTACGACAGCTATGCTCGTGTTGAATTTTTAAAAAAAAATAAAATCTCGCTCTCTGTAATGATGACGAAGGGTGACGGGGATCTTCACACGTCGTCAGGAGGCCAACGACAATGCTAGAGGGCATGGCTATATCCAAGCGAATGGCGAAGGTCACTGGATTAGCTGCCGTGGAATGTTGCAATGCCCCGTAGAGTGCCCGATGGTCAAAAAGGAATAAATGTACGGTAGGCACATGAGCGTTCAGAGTTTTCACTTTATGCAGACTAAACCAGCGAGAACATTTTTTTGTTTTTTTTGTATTTTGTTTTGAAATATTTGAAAAACGAAAAAAGTGTTTTTGTAAGAACACTTATACACTAAAGGTGACAGAGAATCGCACTATACACCTTACGAGTCTCTAAAGTTCTCAACTCTTCTACTGCTTTATCAACGAAGAAGTGCTCTCCCCTTGTCGAAAAACCAATCTCGTTGCGAATGTGTTGAAAATATCGAGGAAGATCTCTAGGTATCCTATGTTGAATGTTTAAAAAATCACGTTTAATAACTCGAAAGACCGACTTTCTATAAACCTCGGCATAGAAAGTTGATATATTTATTTATGTGATCTTATAAACTGATCTTAAACTGACGCGAGGTTGGTATAGGTCTTCGTTGTCGTTGTTTTTGATGTTATTGATCGATGGCTGACGTTTCGGCGACATCGAGTCCCGCACGTAACATCACAGCTTTGAGGAAGGCGAAGTCGTCGAGACGTCAGCCATCGATCAATAACATCAAAAACAACGACAACGAAGACCTATACCAACCTCGCGTCAACTTAAGAAGATCAATTTATAAGATCACATAAATAAATAAATCACGTTTAAAGCTAAGCAATACCAAACTAAGTAGACTAGCAGACTTGGTACCAGACCAACAATGTAATGTCGGGCCATTCAAAAGTAGAATGAAAAAAAACGAAATCATTACTTCAACTTATTATTTACTGCCTACTCTTTTTAACGGCAGGGTATACATTGTGAAATATAATTTCAATGATGCTGAGATATTTGCAAAACTCCGGATCGCAGGTGCTTGCGGTGGGGAACGGACGCGCTATTGTCCTTTCCGGGGAGTAGCGCGTTCACCACCACACCACGCGGGTCCTTCGTTTCGCCTGTTTCTCAGCTAGTTCTATTGATCTTTTGCCATCAGCAATCACCCGTCAAATGAGGAACCCGCATGGTGTGGTGGTGAACGCGTTACTCCCCGGGAAGGACAATAGCGCGTTCGTTCCCCACCGCAAGCATCTGCGGTTCGGAGTTTTGAAAATATCTCAGCATCACTGAAATCATTATTATTGCTTTCTCCTTGGTTAAGATCCTACATATTACGTGAATAAAAGTATATTAAACTGAAATCTCACATTCAACACGAAAAATAATAATAGCAAAGTAAAAAAGAGTAAACACAAATATGTATGAGAACACATAAGATGCCAATCGATCGATGACAACTATCAGTGTGGAAATTCAGAACTAGTCCTGAAGTTTATCGCAACGTTTTGCCGCTTTTTGTAGAACTCAAGTCAACACCAAAAAGAAGTTTAAGGAAGCAGAAATAGGGAACCGAGAATGCCTGGTACGGAAGGACCAGCTATAGAAGGTCCGATAGCACAAAAATGCTTTCGCTTCGTCTAAGTGTTATTCATACCACACTATACTAATCGTTTTCCAGATAAATAAACAAACCCTTTTCCCGTTCAAAATAAATAATTTGAATCGACTCAACATAATTTATTTCATTTTTTACGTCGGCGTCTGTCTATAGCACGGTGTTGCTTCTTACTACCATTGTTGCCCTCCTAATGGCTTACCGCCTCATCGTGGCTAAGAGGTGTTTCTGGGTGTCGGGCCGTTATATACAGTGAGGGGATTCATCCATCCGGCAGGTTCTCCCAACTGGGGAGTCTAACGTTTCCATCAGGAACCCCAGCAAAGAGTAAACCAATACCAAGATCCACCACTGTCGTGGTATCAAACTAGTCACATGGTGGCACTTATGGTGATGGCCTGGGGCAGACTTTGGCCTGGCTGACTTCGGGACTCCAAGGAACCACAATAACTAAACCAGCAAAACTCCGAAATAATGGAGGTCATGCTGGCGTCCGCACAACAGTGACCACGGGCCATCCAAGTATCCATCATCAGATCTCGAAAAGTGATAGTGATCCAGAATTTACTCATTAAACCGCTAATTTAACTGTTACCTTCTTAATCATCTATTCTACACAATAAGCCGAATTTCTTTTCACGTTAAATGGAACACATGTATTATTTGGCACCGAAATTGGCACACATCCATCTCGAAATCAATACCTATATCTCGCATTGGCCGCAAGGTTGTATTACGAAACTTCGCGAACATGACGATGGAATCTCTGGAACTTTGGAAGTTGTTTATATTCAACGAAGTATACTAAATATTAGCGTACAATCTTTCATTTTTCACCATAAGTCCTCTTGGCCACTTTCGTTTCTCTATTTTTCTTCAGTAGAGTGCCACAACAATCTCTCAGGTTTTTACTCTAAGTCGATTCGAATTGATTGTTGATCGATTGAATAGTGACCTAAGAAGGATGTAGAATGAAAATCGATAGCTTGAAAAGAAGAATAAGGTAACGAGAGTTTCCTCCTTCAATTATTTATCACCAATGTGATATGGCTCCGTTATACGGTGCAATTAATCTGACAATACACCCAGTGCGTAAACTTTCTGCTATAAAAATCTACAATAATTAAGAATCTCTTCGAAAACAGACAATGTGACAAAAATATGACCGGATTGGAAAGAATGGCAACATTTAAAAATAAATGGCTGGGTGACGATAATGAGGTAAGTGAACACCCGCAATGATGGAACCGAAACGAACTATGTCAACAGTGAAATGCATGCAGAGGTAATCGATAACCATGTATATCACGGAGAAAATCATCGTCAACTGCAATAATGATATATGACAACATCATAAACAAAACGTAGAGTATTTGCAAAAAAAAATCCAATATTCATCATCAATGAACTCACAACCCATAGAACACTAGAATTTAACAGATAGCTCAGTATTTCTACGATTCCCAAGCTATTAACGACTTCTAACATCGCCCGTTAGTTTCAAAATTATCATGTGCCACCGAATTCTTTTCGTGGTTTGCCCGCTCATTCATTCACTCAGATCCCCGAAAATCTCAGGTTCGATAAATTCTTTAGCATTCTGCCGTTGCCTTCCATACCACTTCATTTTCAATGATTCCAAAGCTTTAACATATGTAGATTCTGATAAGCTTCCACGCTGTCGTTACTAATTTAAAGGTAAAGTTAAAGAATTCTGAAGCAACGACGATAACGGTAGGATTTTCTATTCGACAAATGACACTGTAAATATTGAAAAATTCAGAAGGAGACGAACATAAATAAAGCGATCTACATCATACCTCTCCCAGACAATCATTATGGGCCATTCTAAACCCGTTTGGATAAATCCTGTTGCCTTCTTGATATTCGGAATATTTTCACACGGTTCTATCCTACCCAATTCTTATCTAACTGATATGTCTAAAGCAAAAATAAAAAATACGAAAAAAAAATGAGCAACGATACAGTGGGTCCGACAATCGAAGAAATACATAAATACTTCAAGACACCAAATCTTGAAAAATCTGCAAGTGATAATAAACTTTCAATCAATACCATAGAAGGAATAAGCCGCAGCTGATCAAAAGTTCTACATCCAGGTTAGCCACTACCTTCTTTCAAGCAAAGAATGAGAGACGGCAATTATTGCCTTAAATGACTTGATAATGTTAAAGAAAAAGGAGAATCTAACATGTTGATAGCTAAACACAGAACAAGTGATAATAGAAGATAACGAATCACAATTTGGAATGATATGCTTGGAATCTTGCCGTCTCCGTCATTAAGCCCCGTAATTGAATAGCAACTCCTGTGATATGTTATCAAAGGGCACGATTTTAAAGAGCCGCATTACCTAAAAGAAAATAAAAGGATAAAATAGAGTATGAGCACTCACTCATACATTTCTATTCCTCACACTTAGACACTTCTATTATCCTGAAATACTGTTTTTTTTAACACACTGATATAAGTGAACTGAAGGAATATAGTGGTTGTGCAATACTTCATAAGTACCGCACGAATGGTTATAAAAGGATAAAAAAGAAAAAGCTTTCGGCGTTGATCAACTCCTGAGAGATGCGCAATTCATTCGACTGCATCAATCAACGATTGAGGTGACCCAATGCATATCTAGCTCATACATTAACTCGCGGTGGCCTATCGATGTACCAAATCAGCGCTGCTATCCTCCCAGGCAAGTTTGGTAGCAATTTGACGACACAGGAAAGATGGAATGCTTGGTGAGCTTGGGGCGCGGGGTAGAACCCATGCGTATTGCAAGGCACCTCTAACTACTGCGCTACACTCGCCCGTCACGAACTTATAAATGTTTATGGAGCCCTAAAATTATTCGCTAGTCACTAGTAATAACATTGTTCGACTGTGTCGTTTTCTTGTTCAGCAATCGCGAGGTTTTTAAACAGCATACATTTACTTCCATAAAAACACAATACAATATAACGCTAGCTGACGTTTCGGCAGTATCGCCTTCTTCAGAGCCTGGAAGGGTATACTGATATACAATCTACTAGGCCAAACGCTTCAATAACACTTACACAAAGACGAAAGACTCTTTGGTAACTACACGATCAACAACTTCTCGAAAAACCCACCGCTTTTTCGTGACTTCCAATGAGGAAGTTTAGAACAGCTGATTATAGTCGCATGTGGTTGACGACTGCAACATCCCACATCAAAAATCGATGCGAACGTACGGGATCAGGTCGCGTATGACCTCCGGGCATTCATCCCTGCTATTCATAGTAGGGTTTTTGGCATTTATCCTTCTTCTTGAAGCTTTCTGGATGGTGCAGTCGTCAACCACATGCGACTATAATCAGCTGTTCTAAACTTCCTCATTGGAAGTCACGAAAAACCGGTTGGTTTTTCGAGAAGTTGTTGATCGTGTAATTACCAAAGAGTCTTTCGTCTTTTTGTAAGTGTTATTGAAGCGTTTGGCCTAGTAGATTGTATATCAGTATACCCTTCCAGGCTCTGAAGAAGGCGATACTGCCGAAACGTCAGCTAGCGTTGTATTGTATTGTGTTTTTATGGAAGTAAATGTATGCTGTTTAAAAACCTCGCGATTGCTGAACAAGAAAACGACACATTCATATTCCAATGCCGAGGTTAAGAGAAAGTCGATCCTGGGAACTATTGTTCGACTGTTAAGAAAAAGCTCCAAGTTTCAACGATTATCTAAATATCGCGATGAAGTGTACGATTTATGTCGGCAGTCTTAGCGAACCTTGCGTTGCTACGCTACCAGAAAAATCCGCCACGAATACAAAGTTGTGCCCGAGCGATAAACAACGTGACGATCCTTTGTGACCGAACGAAAAAAGGACAGTTGTAAGAAACCAATGGTGGAACTACCTTGAAAAATAATGTTAATCCCTCATAAAGTCCTGAACACTAAAAATAGCTACCAAGGTTCGTCTATTACTTTTAAGAAATCGTTCAAACATTTACCGCCATCAAATATGATTCAAAATTTTTACCCATAGCAAAAAGAAATGTACAAAAAATTAAACAGTAAAAACCCAAGAAATCGTACGTTTCCAACGGCTACGAAACACTGGCTCGTCGGTACAGGTTTAAAGGAAAAATAAAGCCCCCAAATGACAAGTCTAGTGAAAACAAGGCCGCGTTTAACCTACTCTTTATCTCCAACGAGAAATCTCCTTTATCTTCCTCTGTCCTCTCTGCTTCCACGACATGGAATTGATAACAGGAAATTTCTACACCAATCACTTTCGTCCCACAATCGCCGCCCTTGACCCTAAATCCCACTGGCGAAAAACCACCTGGAATTCTTCCCTATGAGGTTTGAGTTAGATAGAAAACACGAAAAATGGCGAATCACCAGGATCCGACCTAGCCGGCTTTGCTATAGGTGAAAGCCGCAATCAACATGTACTTTCAACGTATGTGAAATGCTATCTTGAAAAGGAAAAAATCCCAGACTAGTGAATGGAGTCGTCCACGGTCATCCTGCACAAGAAAGATGACCAAAAGAATCTTCATAACTATCGTCCGACATGTTTCTTAAGTGTACTCTACATACATGCTCTTCACGAAGATATTCTGCCGTGCACACCAGGGAAACTGGAAGAGGCGCAATCAGATGACCATGCAGGATTTCGACAGGGATTTTGCTGCATGGATCAAATTCAAACCGTGTCCAGGGTCACTGAAGTTTGTCTGCAAAACCACCTGTAGAGTGAACCACACAAAGATGCAGGCGTCCTCTAGGACCACCATCTACATGTTGGATGTTTTACTGTTCGTGTATTGCCAAGACTAACTCTCCGTTAACCTCGGCATCGATTGATAATTCGATGTTTTTCTTCAATAAGCAGACACAAGGTTGTTAGAATTTATTAGGGTACAATAGCTGAGGTTTCGGCGGTTTCGCCTTCTTCAGACACCGGAAAGGTCAGATTGAGATGTGATCTACCCAGCCAAACACTTTCATAACCTTAGCAGATAAAACTTAACAAATAAATTTGTATTCGCATAAGAAACAGCTTCATTTAAACACCTACCGTTTATTCGTTGTAAGTATTTCAGTTAGTTGGTGGATAGCAGCCACACAGAGGAACACATGGGCGATGATAACCGTTCGTGTATTGTTTGTTCTTAACTAACTGCCGAGTAATGTTCGTAACCAAAGTCAAACAACTGTACTCGAGGCTGCAGTTGTTTTGCAGCATGAGACGCATATCCGCCACCATGCTCGAATTAAACCATCACAACGGAGGACGATCGCGAGGCAAAGAAACAATGGAAAAATGTACAGAGATCCGCGCACTCGTGAAGACGGGGTTCTAAGTGAGTGAGTGAGTATTCCCAACAAAGCAAGCACAGGCACAAAAGGATTTTTGAAAAGGACCAGTCTACAGAAATCGGTAGCAACGACTGAAATTGTACTGAACACTCTAAAGCGCCAGCTGGCTTTCAACCGCTCCTGTGAAATGTGTATAACACAACATTGCATAATTTGCCTTAATGGTACAAAAGGAAACTGCATTAGTTTGGCTATACTGCACTATGTGGATCGTGTGGAGACCAATACGTTGACGAAACGGCTAGATCACTCTGTGTCTGTATAAAAGAGCACCTAGTTGCGAAGCTTAAAGTCAAACAAAACACCCCAGTAGGCGCGCGCAGGGTACAAAGACATAAAGGAGAAAACAGCAAACACTTGATGCGTTTCGGATAGCTTCCAAAAATACAAAAGTAAGGTAAGGAATGGTATGGAGAAGCGCCTTGCGACCACGCGTGACCTAGCGCCATACCAAATGCCAATTTTTTGACCTGAGCCAGACATATTTCTCACCCATGTAAGACTCTGTGTGGCTGGTCTCCTATAATAACTGGAAGGCATAACGAACTAATGGAGCGGTGAATACTTAAAGCAAGCTGCTTAATATAGGAATAAAATTCGTCTATTCATTTTTTTGGAGTGTTTGCCTAAGTGAATGGACTGCATGTCAATCTGGCTTCTCTCAATCTCTCCAGGCTCTGTAAAAGGCGAAACTGCCGAAACGTCGGCCAATATTGTATTGAATAAATCTTGTTATTGACAACTTTGTGCCCACTCAGGAATGAAACACTAACAATAAAAACTATTTTAGAACTATAACCACAGCGACGATGAGATATTTACAAAACATAGACCATAGGCCATAAAATACTAAGCAATGAATAAAAAGCTATACGTTGTGACTTCCACTACAGCCTCAACATAACTGGATTCAATCTCTATTTATGCTCCCAGATCATTCACGTTGACGGGTGATTGCTGATGGTACTGTTAGGGTAAAAAACTGGCAGAGAGAAACGCAAATCAAGGGCCTCTGGTGCAGTGGGTAACACGTGAGCCCCCGGAAAGAGTAGTCGCGCGTTTGGATCTGGCCTGAGTCCAAATTTTGCAAATATCTCAGCGTCCTTGTGGATGTATTTCGCATAATACTCTGCCTTACAAATTTTAGAAGCAGCAAACAAAATGTTACAATTGAGGACTCACCTGATAGCTTTCAAGCATTGCGGATGCCGCTGATGCCACACCAGATATCATGAGGATTACGTTCCCGAAACGCTCTGAGAAGAAAAAGGTAATTTGCAATCAAGTAATCCTGCATAAATAAATGAACAGACAAATAAGTGTTTAAATAAACGGATAAATAAATGTTGAAATGGTACTGGCGCTAGAAGCGTACCTTGTATAAACCAATAAAGCTAAAGCATAAAGCTCTCGGTGCTGACCAATCTCTGAGGGACGCGCCATGCATTAGACTTCATTTAGCATCGTCTGGAGGTAATTGAATGCATACCAGGCCCTTACAATGACTCGTGGTGGCCTACCGATGTATCGAGCCAGTGCTGCTACCCTTCCAGACAAGTCTACCACCAATTTGCCGACCCCGGAGGGATGGAGCGCTTGGGGAGCCACGAGCGCGGGATCGATTTCATGTCTGTGTTGCAGGGCACCTCCGATCACTGCGCCACACGCGCCCTTCTAAACCAGTAACTCGAAGGAATATGTAAACGACAGTGAAAAAAAAAACAATAAGTTACAGATGCAACAATAGTTAATGATGACATTAAATAATAAAGATAAAGGATAATAAAAACGGTACATGGAAATATAGCACAAAGCAATGATGTTCAAAGGTAAGCGGTCGCTGGTTCGACCACGAACCAAGGCTAAACAGACAATGTTTTGTCTTAACGATAGCAGTTTGTGCGCAGAAGATTTGCCAGCAGTGTGTAAAACAGTAAATTCTGCATGTTTGGATTCCGTAACTTAACGCATAGTCCAAATTCGTACTCATATTCACCTAACGTGTTGATAGATTGAGATATGCAAAACTGATGGACGTTAGGACTTAGCAAACCTAACTATTAACACCTAACTATAAACTAGTTATCCGAACCTCCCAATCTCGGTCGAAGAAATGTTCAAAAGTGTTAAAACAGAAGTAGAAGTTTCTCTCTTGAAAAAAAACCTGATCAACATTTCCGTTCAAAATCCAGTTAAGAGTAACCCAAGGCCAGGAATCGTACCGAGACGGAAGAAATCCGGCCATAGTAGTGGCAAATCTCGTTGCGATAACAATCCGACATCCTCGACAAGAATTATGACAATTTCTAACTAGACAGATAGCTTAGCGAACACTCTGGATTTCTTTCAAGAAAAAAGAAGCTGCTCCAGTCAACAAAGTAGTTGTTCTACAGCTCCTGGGAACTTCATGAAAAGCAGATATTCAAGTGTTAAGTGAACATTATGCACTTTATAAACGATGAATATTCAAGAACGATAAAGAACTCTTTGCGCGATATTGTTGGTTCGACTTCCAACTAAAAAGAAATACGTGCCATTGTGTGGTGATAAGTTATTTCAGGAAAAACCAATGCTCAGCTTCTGTTAACAACGTCATGGTACACTGTATTTGCTTGATACTTGAACGATCCGGCCTCACTAGTTGTGCGGACACCAACATAATCACCATTTTTCAAAGATTTGCTGGTTAAGCCATTGTCGTTCCCTGGAACCCCGAGGACAGCCTGGCCAAAGTTTGTCCCAGGTCGTCACCACGACAGGCCGTCGCGGCCTTTCTGGAACAGAGGGATATTTACCAACATACGACTTTGATACAAAGACGGTAGTGGATCCTGGTATTGGTTTACTCTTAGCTAGGCTTCCTGATGGAAACGCCAGACTCCTTTTCAGCTTGGAAGACCCTACCGGGAGAACGAATCCCCCGCTCTACATCGCTGTCTGACACCCAGGAACACCTCCCAGCCACGATGAGGCAGTAAACCGTTGGGAGGAATGGTCCGCTATAGGACAAATTATAAAGCGTTCGGTGTCGATCGATAGTTGTGCTATATATTAGACGTGTTATTATCCTCGCAGACAACTCTGGTATCAATTTATTGAACCCGTAGGGATGGAAGGTTTGATGAGCTCAGAATTCAGGATCGAACAAACGACTACGCCTGGATTGCAGGCACGTCTAAACACGACCGTTAACGCGGCCCTAGACGGCGTCTTCAGATTGGGGCAAAGTGCTGTAGAACTTACCCGGATAGTTTTCACAGCAGATGTGCCGATAGTACTGGAATAGTGCTGAAATTACTTCGTCGCGAAAAGTGAGCACTGCCTTACGCGATGCGTCAGAAATTGCTGACAACTCTGAACAGAAAAAGAATTTCGATTTTCAGTCACAGTTTAGAAAAGTGGTACCTCTAGCCCATTTAATAAATAAGGAGAAATCTCAAATCATGATTAACTGGAAAGGATTTCATAAGGAAGCAATATTAAGACTCGCGACGACGCCTAGTCATTCGTTGCGCTCATTGTATGCCACACTGGCCATAGCGGTAGTTTTTGCGCGGTCCCATTCTTTTCGTTGTGATTTCCGTTCTATAAATAAGTTTCCCACCAAGATTTGGAAAAATTTCTGCTCTTATCTTATCCCATGTAAGCTCCATGTTACTTCTACATACCATCCAATGTTTTGATGAATATGAAGAGAAACACTCGTCCATGATGCAATCATATCAGCATTTAATGAAGTTATATACGTTCGGCAAAGAATACTACCATGTTTACCTCTTAGTTTTGATATCCTCTCACTCCTAACAATAGCCAAAAGTCACCATAGCCACTGAAAATTAGAAAACAACAAATTGCTTCTGAAAAATGTTGCATGCGTTGCCAGTTCGTCGACAGTAGGGAATAATTAGGAATTGATCCTACCATGGACGAAGCCCCCTGTGGCATCTTCGTTGGATAGGCCATGTACTGATTACAGGAAGAACAAAACAAGAACTCCTGTGCACCAAAATCAACTATGGGAAAGAGTATGACACCTATAGGTGTCTTACCGGCAACTCACGCAAAACCATTCTGACACCAAGAGGCGTCATCAGACGCGAGAGTGTTAAGATCACTAACAGTGGTTTCAACTATCTATTCACTGTCTATATAAATTTAACGAAAAAGACATCGTAAATCTTCAGATTTGTTACACCATTTTAAATATCCTTAATTTTAACACATGCGTGACGAAGCTAATTTTTTTCTACAATAAACCAAAAGGTCTTCATTCGTAGAATAGCGGCGTTGAAAACTTTACACAACTACGGAAGAAATTTTATTCTATGCCTTTAAGAGTACACGCACTTTTTAAGGATATTCCTTGAATTCTTAAATTCTTCTTAGGAATAGAAATTCCAGAAATTGAAAACAGAGTCCAAATTTCTAAAAAATTCCCCAGCATGTTCATAAGAAAGAATTCAACTTGTGCAATTGCTAGCGCTTTCGAAGTATTAGTCTTGACGAAGAACTAGGGAAAAAAGCGTTTTTTGGGCTCCCAAAAACAAGAATTTCTTGGTGACAGAAGAGAATTTGCATTCACGGGCAAGGATCTGTACAATGCAACGAATTTTGCTGCACCAATAAAGTTCAACATGAGCCAATAAATATCGTTTTCAAATTGAAAGCGGCCATCATTTTCGCACCTCATGCATATGCGCATCGTAGCGAATATGTTACTTTACTAACGCAAAATACCAAGAAACCAGTGGAAATTAGATGCAGTAGTGAACTAGTGAAGTGCTTCCAGTTTTACACAGTGTATTACAACGGAACTCAATAATTGAAAAGAATCAAAGAAATGAAAAAACTGCCTCTCACTCTTAAACAAATTATTTAATGCATTGGTGACAGCACACGCTACTTAAATATAATTTAAATTTACTCATTTTTTAAAACCCCACTAATAATGGGAAGCAGAGCACAACAAGAAAATACACGTAAGCATTCACATGTAATAATCGAACAACATATGAGTCATATGGGGCTCATTTTGCCGCCGTTAGTAAATAATTAATTAGAGCCAATTAATTGACAGTAAGCCACAAACGTAGTAGTGTATGGCTTCAAACTCATATTTTGGAACAAAAACCAAAGAGAACAAACACGAGTCTACAAGTAGAACAATTTTAAAATGTATAAAAAACATACCCGTATGATTTCCGCAGTTGAACAGCATAATGATCTTGAGCACCACTAACTCTTGTGGTAACAGCTGAAGATGTCTTAGTGGAGTGACTACCTAATCATAAAAGAATCACTTATAATCGGTTTTTCTACTACACTATCTTTGGAGAAAAAAGCAGATTTATTTTTTTGTGCGAAAACTTGTACATTACAACTATAACTTCCAATAACGAGTTTTCCTGCTCTGCTACCTATCGATTAATTTTCTAGCAATTTATAAATCGTTCGAAATATACGGTACTTTACTGGAAAACAAAAAGACTCCAAAGGAAGTCGCGAACGAAAACAGTAGGTTTATAGAAATCGTAAATTCATACAGTGCGAAACACTGGATTCGAACTCGATAAAACAAAACACGCGTATTGATTGCGTCAGCAATTTGATAGATAAATATTGCCTTGATGAACGATTGTTTCACGGTAAATATAACGAGTTATTATGTAAGTTCACCCAAACAATACCCAATAGCGAAATTTTACAACTTAAGATTAACCTAATCATGTATAAAATTTCATGACAAGTAAATTCAAGGTTTCTTCGAAATTTTTCGATTTTAAGCAGTAACAGTTGATAATACACTTACCGAATAATGTAACAAAACATTATAAATCGCACCTCATCGATACACGTGTCCGTCATGTGCTTGTAGAGCTTCTCCTGCCTCCATCGTCGATCTGGTGAAATCGATGACTGAAAAAAATCAATACGTACCAGATCCATAGTAAATGGTTTCACTAAAATTTGTTTTTATTCTAAATATTTAACTAGCCCTACGTTCAAATGCTTTCTATTTTGTCAAAAGTTAAGTTTTTTAAACCAACTTTGAGCGTTGCAATTTTAGATGTCAAAAACGCATTTTCGTCAAGTTTTCTTTTATGAGCTTAAACTCAGCCTAAGTGCAGTACAGGCGGCTCAAAACATTAGGTAAGTTTTAGGCGAAGGTAGTGTTGGTGAATTGACAGTGAGAACATGGTTCCGGAAATTTCGATCTGGTGATTTCGACCTCAAAGATAAGGAAGGCCGCGGTCGGCCCAATGAACTTGACGACGACGAATTGAAGGCACCAGTGAAAGCAAACACGCGCACAAATGTTCGAGAGCTTGAAGAACAACTTGGCGTAAGAACAGGAACAATTTCCATTCACTTGATTACAGGAAAAACGAAAAAAAATTCGACAAGTAGAGGCCGCACAAATTAAACGATAATGGAAAAAACCGCCGTTTTGAAGTGCCGTTTGCTCTTATTCTGCCCAGCAAAAATGACCCTTTTCTCGAGCGATTTGTAATGTGCGACGAGAAGTGGATTCTGTACGACAGCTGGCGACGTTCAGCTCAATAGTTGGATTGCGATCAGACTCCACAACACTTCCCAAAGCTAAAATTGCACCAAAAAAGGTTATAGTGACCGTTTAGTGGTCTGCAACCGGGTCGATTCATCACAGCTTTTTCAATGCGAACGAAGTGATTAGGCACAGAAGCACTGGCAACAAATCGACGAAATGCGCCGTAAACTCCAACAACAACGACCGCAATAAGTCAACAGAAAAGGACCAATCCTTCTCCATGACAACGCCCAGCCTTACGTTGTGGAACGAGTGCTGCAGAAGTCGAAAGATGTGCTACGAAGCTTTGCCTCAACCGCCGTACCCACAGACCACTCGCCTAACGAATATCACTTCTTTAAGCACCTTGACAACATCCAGCGCGAGAAGTGAGTGCTTCACCAACTACGATGACGTAGAAAATACCTTCAACGAATTCATTTAAGACTCCAGAATTTTAAGCAGCTAGAATAAATAAACTTGTTTCTCGTTGACAGAAATGTGCAGGTTCAAATGGTTTTTATTTTGATTAATTTAATCACATTATACTTCCACGTGATTTCTGTGCGGTTGGTCTCTACGTGACATACTTAGTGGAAACCTTATAGAAAGCGGCTCTGAGGAAGGCGAAATCCGCCGAAACGTCAGCTTAATCGTGAACAAAGAATAATAACACCTCGCGTTTGCTCAATAAAAATACGAAGAAAATTATTTGATTAATTAAGTTTTGTTTGGAGCAAGTTATGACATTTTAAGCATTTTAAACAATAATGTTAAAAACGGTCATTTATTTCTGAACAACCTAATAATTATCAGCGATAGAACAACTTTTTTTAACCACAATGTTACTGAGATATTTTGTAAAACTTCGAACCGCTGGTGTCTGCAGTGGCGAACGAACACGCTAATACCCCTTCCGTGGACTAACGCGCTCACTACCACACCATTCGAGTCCTCGTTTCGGCTATCTCTCACCCGTCTTATTGACCCATAGGTGCTATCAGCAATCACCAGCGTCCGGAGTTTTGCAAATATCTCAGCACCACAACGTTGCTGAGATATTTGCAAAACTCTGGACCGCAGGTGTCTATGGTGGGAAATGAACGCGCTATTGTCCTTTCCGGGGAGTAACGCGTTCACCACCACACCATGTGGGTCCTTCGTTTCGCCTGCCTCTCAGCTAGTTCTATCGATCATTCCCGTTGACGAATGATTGTTGATAGCACCTATAGGTCAATAACACGACTAAGAAAAAGGCGAAACGAAGACTCGCACGGTGTGATGGTGAACGCGTTAGCCCCTGGAAAAGGTAATAGGGTCCCAACCGCAGACACCAGCGGTCCGGAGCAATGCAAACATTTCAGCATTATAGTAATAGAATAGTTTGAAATATGAGTTTCTTCATCAATGAGTCAAACTTCTTCCTCGATACATCTTCTCATATTTTTCATTACATTATTTGCATTTGTTAACGATTCGAGAGCTTATCACCTTGACAACTAAAAGTTAGTCTTAATATTTGTATGTTTGAATAATGGAGGAAACTTTCATGTGATTGGACTATACTATTTGATAGTTCCCAGGATCGACTTTCTATTAACCTCGGCATTGGAATATGAATGTGTCGTTTTCTTGTTCAGCAATCGCGAGGTTTTTAAACAGCATACATTTACTTCCATAGAGAAACACAATACAATACAACACCAGCTGACGTTTCGGCAGTATCGCCTTCTTCAGAGCCTGGAAGGGTATGCTGATATACAATCTACTAGGCCAAACGCTTCAATGACACTTACAAAAAGACGAAAAACTCTTTGGTAATTACATGATCAACAACTTCTCGAAAAACCCACCGCTTTTTCGTGACTTCCAATGAGGAAGTTTAGAACAGCTGATTATAGTCGCATGTGGTTGACGACTGCACCATCCCACATCAAAAATCGATGCGAACGTACGGGATCAGGTCGCGTATGATCTCCGGACATTCATCCCTGCTATTCATTGTAGGGTTTTTGGCATTGATCCAAAAAGCCTCAAGGAGTTTTCGCGCTGGTGTTTTGGACTCCTGTGCAAGGATATTGACTTTTACTTCAAAATCGTCTCCGCTATGCTTTTGTATCCTATGCGTGCCTAGTGGTGTGCTTCGTCTTAGTTTTCGTTTACCATCTAGGTGCTCTTTTATACGGATACACAAAGGTCTGCCCGTTTCGCCAATATATTCATCTCCGCAATTATTAAAAGAGATCAGGTATATCGTACCTGAACTCATGCAATCACCGTCCCTGCCGTAAGAGCAAATTACGCAATTTGTTGTTTCACACAGACGGTCATACAGGCGGTTACGAACTAATTGACGACGTAGAGTAGCCGGTTGTATTTCAACTATCGCTACCGATTCCTCTAGACCTGCCCTTCTTGAGCATCGTTTTACAGCTACGCTTACTTCATCGCTTATAAAAGGCAACATGAACGGAACTTTCTTCTGGCCAAGTTTCGCGTGGGCGCGTCGCCCTCCTAAACTTATCTCATGGGGTTACTATTTCGAAAAAGCGGTAGGTTTTTTCAAGAAGTTGTTGATCATGTAGTTACTAAACGTCAGCTAGCGTTGTATTGTATTGTGTTTTTCTATGGAAGTAAATGTATGCTGTTTAAAAACCTCGCGATTGCTGAACAAGAAAACGACACATTCATATACTATTTGACTTAAATTGGCGACAAAACGATAAGGTGATTTGATAAGGTTGATAAAAAAAAGTTCAAAACTTACTCTGCATTCTTCTGGAAGAACTTCAACGTTTCTCGGCATGCACGTACCGTTCTCGATTAACCACACATCTTCCATATTTGTACTAGCAGTAAAGAAACCGTGTTCGAGTACGAGGTGATGTACAGCAAAACGCTGCAATAGAGAAAACCTATATTTACCGATGACACGTTTCTGCACTATTTCACTTACTTCGGGTGTTTCTATCACCTTTACCACTTCTAACTCCCTTTATCATCCAGTGACGTCAAAACTGGCAACGCAGTCACCCGCCTCTGATGTTGTAGATAAGAAAGGTTAAAGGATAAAGCATCTCGAGGTTAACCAATCCCTCAGAGATGGGCAATGTATTCGACTTCATCAAGTATCGTTAATTGTCGTGTCATCTGCAGCTGTGTCATTAGGTAATGACGTGGCTAACCGGCTTGAGATTCCTCACAACAGAAGGTGATCCTTGGCATTTCAACAATATACCAGTATTCACTAGTGATACAAGCCACTACTGTCCCACGTTGTCCTCACGTCTTTTAATACCACTTCACTCATTTTTCTAAAAATCAAAGCCTACAGTTCTAGTAGTTCATATTTTGGATATGCTGATAGGACACATTTATGAGACAGTTATGGTACTTTATGAGAAAGTTGTGGTACATTTATGAGAAAGTTGTGACACCAAGCAACAGAATCCATAATTCCTTTGTAATTCCTTAAAATCAACTAAGGTGAATTTAATCCTTACTATACCTTGGCGAAAACAAACCGAGGGTTAAACCCTTTAACAGCAAACTCAGGATCACCTACCTTTTGAAGGTTACCGGAACACCTCATTAGCTCACTGGAAGATTAACGTTTTCGCAAGTGGAGAAGCAAAGGTCTATGTAATACCATTTCATCACCAATAACTATACTCTCTACATAACCAACTCACCTTGAGAAGTGTCACCTTGTCGTCGATTGGTAATGGTGGGAAGCATGGCAATGTTCTAACCCATTCGAGCAACATCAATAAATCCGTCTGTGTAACATTTGAAACGTCTTTTGCCAACATAATCATTAATTTGTCGTTGCTGTCCTTCTTAAACATTGGAAAATTATGAAAATTTGGGAAAACCCTTCCACTTTCTTTTTACTAAGTGGTTTCCGTTTGTTCATGGACAAGTTTTTCAACGTTCTTTGTAACTTTGAATTTTCTATCATTTCTATCTTAATACAGCCACCGATATTTCAGACACCGATATATTTCTGTATTTCTCACAACAACATAGGTATTCTTGATGTACATAAAAGTATGACAAAATAAAAAAGGATTGTTTGAAAAGTTATGGAGAAACTCTCCGTATCCCTAGCGTCCTTAGCATCGACCTTTTGAGTAAGTTTTCTATAAAGTTAACCACTTTTTCATCATTTTTAGGTAAGATTTAGGTTTCTGAAGCTAAGGGAGTACCCTGACTTCAACATCACTTCATCAACTCTCTAGTAAACTCACAATTCTTCTCGCTTCTTACACCTCCGTTTTAGAATTATATTGCACATGTCACACCCAGATATAGACAGCCAAAGATATACGCCTTCTTAATAAGTCCTTCCTTGCACAATAACGTGGTCCTAATGGTTTTTCATTGAAGAGATACCATGGGTACTGACACCTAGCGTGTGAAAAGCCGAATTAGTGTTTTATTGAGAACTAATAGCATTTTCTTCCTTCCTGAATCTTGTACCGCACTTCGAACTTCATTGGAAGAAAATCCACTTTTATCCAGTGACAGTTTGAAGGATGAAGAGTTGTTTGGAAATACAGTAGCTGTCCCATTCGGATGCCAGACTTCGTTTACGTTCTTCTTTTAATACCCTAAGTCTCGGCGGATGTTGTCTTCCCAATTTTTATAGCTTCATGCAGCGATGCTTCTCTTCTGCTCCTTCTTTCTCGACAGAATTTTGCAAGATAAAAGCGTAATTGCTAACTGCATTGCGACTAACTTATACCCACAATGGCACAGCAATCCAGAAGAGCCTGGAGATAGGCGCCTTTACTGACTTTCAAACACCAGACTTTACTATCATATTGGTGAACATACTGGGCTTGTTAATTACATTTTTCTTTAGTATTCCCAACAGCCGACCATAGATGATCAAGGAAGTGATCAATTAGAAGGCAGAGAATTGGGAAAATGGTATTTGGAGAATCTACTTCCTAAATCGTCCCAACAGTTTACCCTTCATCTTGGCTGCGAGGTATTCCTGGGTGTCGGACTGCGATGCACAGCAGGATTCATCCCCTGGCAGGGTCTCCCTAGCTGACGAGTCTGGCGGCTCCATCAGGAAGCCCAGCTAACAGTAAACCAGTACCAGGATCCGTCACTGTCCTTATACCAAACTAGTCGCACGGTGGCAAGTCTCCCTCTGATCCACAGGGCGGCGGCTGCCTGTGGTGGTGACGAGCTGGAGCATACTTTGGCCTAACTGACCTCGGGACTCCAGAGAACTACAATGGCTAAGATAGCACAACTCCGAAAAATGGAAGATCATGCTAGGGTCCGCACAACCATTACAGACGGGCCAACCACGTATGCAAGTAAATATTTTTCAAGCAATTAGTAATTCTTTAATTTTTCAAGTAATTTCTTAAATGTAACTGATACCTCCGCTTGCTATCGTGAAAAAACTTGGCAAAATAAGAAAGGGTCAGATATCGTGTAGAACCTCAACCATCAATGAATTCTTGTACATCTGACCAACAACGGTAATTTTCTGTGATTTTGTGCCCAAGCAGTCATTTGCTCCAGAAAGGCATGCAGTTTTAAAGAATGAAAATAAAAATCAATCAATAGAACTTTTATAGTGCAGTAGATGGAACAGGAAAAGTGACTACAGTATGCTTTCCGAAAAAAGTCTAACCACTACTTAAAATTGCATCGTACTTACTTGAAAAATTCCGGCTCGAATCACTTCCGCTAAATTCATAGCCGCCTTCTTAGAACGCAAAAGCTCGAACTTTCTCCGTCTGAAACCAACAAGTTTCTCTGCCTATTTCTGTTATAAACTAAATCAATACATCAATATGGAGTTATTACTGTGCTAAATTTTACTAGTAGGGTGTTATTATCGACTAGCCAGCATTTTGTCAACTGATAGTTGTAAACTGGTAATGAAAACCTGATAAAAATTAGATGACCTGTGCCGTCCAGCAAGATTCCGTTCCCAACTCAAACCTGTCCCCTTCGTATCATTTATTTAATATACCTAATCCGCTGATCAATTTCCGTAAGCCGGCCAATGAGTAGTAGATGATAATCTTTGATTGCATTCGCGGTGAGCTGATGCTCCTTCGGTGAGAGAGTGTGCTGGGGAGGATGAGTTCTCATGCGTCGACAACCGATCAAATCCCGACGCGGTTGAAGAGCTGAAAAAATTCTTTCAAAAAAAGGATTTCTACTGGTGGACGAAGTTTCAAGACTATAACAGACAACTAAGAAGACACTACGAAGACTTTGCTAATACTAATAGAAATAAAAATATGGAAATCAAGAGGGTAACATAACGTCCTATCTGAACCATGAACCCATACTCCATAACGGACTAGTTATCCAGGCAGACATTAGTCGTTCGTAAAGTTCTATCAAATTACAGCAGGTTTTATGCGCAAAAGAATAGAAGCTTCTCGCCACCGATCAATCCCTGAGGGATGCGCCATGCATTCTTCACTACACATCGTTTGGAGGTGATTGAATGCATATCTGGCCTTCACAATGACTCGCGGTGGTCGACCGATGTACCGAGCCAGTTCTGCTATCCTCCCAGACAAGTCTGGTACCAATTTGCCGACCCCGAAGGAATGGAAGGTTTGGTGAGCCTTGGGCGACGGGATCGATTTCATGTGCACTGCAGGGCGCCTCCGACCACTGAGCTACACGTGGATTTTAGGGCATAAGTGATGAAATCCCTTCGAATTCGTTTAGCAGTATAAAAAACTGGCACAGAAGCAAGGAAAATTCGGAAAACACATTAAGTGCGTGGTGTTTTCATAGTTACAATTACCACATAATCAGAAACCGTCACCAACAGCAAGACTTAATAAACTATTCTTGCTCACAACGCCGAACAACGTACGTTATGGAAGCACCGAAATGTCAAAAAAATGTTCAACAGAAAATAATGGAGATAAATAATCTAACCTTCTCGGCTCATGCCACATCCAAGGCATTTTTTGTAGCGGCAGGCTCGACACGCTTTACGGGCGGCATGCGTTACATCACATGGAGTTTCTCGTTTACATAGTGTGTCTTGACGTTGTACAACAGCCCTAAAGACGCAAAAATGTCTACTGATTCATTAGATGTCGAAAAAAACACTTTCAATCGGTATTGCTATGAATTTTAAAATACTATACAGTGATGGCCCAGATGGTACATATGGGCTAAAACGCTATCAAAAACCACGATGTAGATTTCTAGCAATGGATTTCTAGGTGAGCTACCTGTTCCTAGTAGGCCGTTGGGAGTTGGTTTGATGTAAACATGATCAAATTCTTGACTACTTGCCTACAAGAACTCATCTGGATGCGATTTTACCCCATGTGCAACTATTAGACCAAAAGCCTTCAACGACATGACTGGGAAGTGCATGAGAAGTAATCACAGACTTTCGACACGACACGATAAGATCGAACTATACTCCTACTATCATATAATAGAGCTCCACAAGTCGCTCGTGACCATGTTAACCATATAGCGTGATTCGCCAAGCTACTCTTAGAGTTAGAGTAGTAGATCCTATGCCAAAAAAAGAAAAACGGAGTCCACACGGAAACCCGTGTTGCTCATCTTGCCAATGAAAGAGGCCAAGCTGGAAGCCACTGGATAGCGTCAAGTTGTGGTAGAGACAAATGAAGGCTTTACTGGTACACACATACTCGAGGCCTTCGATTAATAAAAGAGTTGCAAGTGACACAGATCATTTCTAGACTAGATGTACAGGCATTATGTTAATGAATAATAGCTGTTTCTAAATGTTAACTTTTATTTACTGCCTACTACAATTCTCACGGCAGGGTATTATGTGTGATACAACCACAATCACAATGATGCTGAGATATTCGCAAAACTCCGGACAGTAAGTGTCTGCGGTGGGGATCGAACACATTATTATTCTTTCCCGGGGGCGTTCACCACCACACCTTGCGGATCCTTTGTTTCGGTTTTCTCTCAGCCAGTTTCCTATCCACCAGTGCCATCAGCAATAACCCGTCAACGTGATTGATCTGTCACAAATCGGCATTAAACATAGTTAAGCTGAAGCTGTAGTCGTAGCGCCCTCCAAAGCCGGAATTTCATTCAAGGATCGTCCTGACCTTTCGGTGGCATGTAGCCGACGAGATCTATCATAGCCTCCAAAATCCGAATGAAAGGATTACGACGAGATCCACCAAATCGACAAATTGGATCAAAAACGTCGACGGCTGCTTCGTATTGGTCACCAGAAAGACATCAATCCTTCACTAGAACGCGGGGCCATATATACCACTACAGCAACTGAAAAGGTGGCATGAGCTAACCCACAAAAAACTCATCAACCACACTCGATTGACCACCACTTATTCAAGCATTTCGAGAACTTGATATGCTAGAGATGCCTTAGAAACTAAGTTAAAGCGAAAACTAACCTCAAAAATTTCATCGCTTCCAGAAGTCCGGAGTTTTATAGAAACCGTGCAAGTAAACTTGTTTCTCATTGGCAACAATGTGTAGCTACTGATGATTCTCATTTGGACAAATAAATTCGAAAGCCCAGCAAGCAGATGTTTTGAAAGGCTTAATACCGGAGGAATGGGCCTTCAGGACGCAAAACGTCGAATGCACGCATTAGCAACTGACCATGACCATTCACAATCGACGGTGCTTTTCCAAAAACTACTTCAAGAGTTGCAGGTAAAATCAACATCCATGATTCAACAATCATTCGTCATTTAGAAGATACTGGAAAGCTGTAAGAGGTCGACAAATGAGTGTCGATTGTGCAGTTCTTCTTCACACCAAGAAGCGACCTATATCTCGACATTACATCGCGACGTATGATGAAAGGTAGATCCTGGAAAACAACTGACGGTGTTTAATCCAGTAGTTGCACTGCAATTAGGTTCCGAAGTATTTTCCAAAGTCGATTCTGCATCAAGAGATGGTTATGATGACTTTTCGGTCTTATCAGATGGAATCATACAATAAAACTCTTTGAATCATAACAACCATCATAGTAGAGAATTAGTGTAACGAGATCGATGAAGACCTAGTGTTCACATAGTTCTAAGATGACCTCCTGCTACTCAACAACCACTTCTTTCAAGCTTCTCAACAGTTAGTCTACAACAACTAAATCGCTATAATAACTGCATCCGAAAAATTCATTCATTCCAGAAATTCGGAATTTCGCGTTACCGAAGTAAATAAACTCGTAGTTTGTTGCAAAAAAGGATTTGTAGATTCCAAAAGCTTCCATTTTTACTAACAAGGTTGCGTTATAGCTGAGTTGCAAAAGTATTTCCGAGAGATGCCGTTCGACAACGATTACTATTTCTGCATTGGCCTGATACAAGTAAGAAAATGTTGCTGAAGCAGCCAGAAATCGATGAATATCTTTATAACCTTAGCCTTCGACGGACCCGCATGGTGTGATGGTGAACGCGTTACTACCCGGAAAGGAGAATGGCGCGTTCGCTCCCCACCGCAGACACCCGCTGTCCGAAGTTTTGCAAATATCTCAGCATTATAGAAGTTATATCTTTATAAGTACAATTATTATAAACAAACCTTCGAAAAAATGTCTTACATCCTAAACAGGCGACAATACCGTAGTGTTTTCCAGTGCTTGGTTCACCACATATTAGACAATCACCGATAACACCTAAAATAAATCATGGTCTACTGTAGATCGTCTAAAACAATCAATACACCCAAAAAATCGATAAAATTCTGTATCATTAGTGACATTTTGTGTAGAAACAACTTATTTTGTCGGTGTCGATAGTGATTAGCATAAGCTTCACAAATCATAGTTGAAAAATATAAACCCCGATGATAAACATCTCCAACGTATTTGTTCAATGATGCACGCAACTCTTCAATCAAAAGACAAAGTACAAAAGACAGAATGACCCCATACGAACATAAATTCCCTTCCACATCTGTCATCTTTCTGGAAAATTCTACTGAACCCTACCGTTTATGACGCTATAAATTGTTGTTTCCACGAGAAAGAAAAAACATGAGCAGCTAACTCTGTACGTTGGAATAACCATTGCTATTTGAAAAATGGATGGACAACTGGCCCTATGGTTTTCTAGAGTAGACATCACATTTCCGTAGACTAATTTTTCTAGTGTGGATTTTAGTATATATGCTAAAATTATGGTTGAATCACCTGAAGTTTTGGGGTTTATTTACTTATTTGGATACTTGGCTAGCTCGTCCTCACTGGTTGTGCAGGTCCCAGTATAATCTCCATTTTTTCGGAGTGTTGCTAGTTTAACCTTTGTGGTTCCCTGGAATCCCGAGGTCAGTCTGCTAAAGTGTGCCCTAGATCGTCACCACCACAGGCAGTCGCAACCCTTGTGGGTTAAAGACAGATTTGTCACCGTGCAACTAATTTGATACCAGGACAATGGTGGATCTTGGCATTGGTTTTGCTCTTAGCTAGGCTTCCTAATGAAAATACCGGACTCCTCAACTTGGGAGACCCTACTGGAGAGATGAATACCACAGCTGTACATCACAGCCTAACACCCAGTAACACCTCCCAGCCACAATGAGGCGGTAAACTGTTGGGAGGGTTTTGGTGTCTTAATTACATCAAAGCATAGAAAAGGTTTTAAAAAGCAGGAAAAATCATATCATAGTGAAATTCGGTCAACATCTCACTAAGAATTGGAATTGGAATTTTGGAAATTGGAATTATTGGAATTTTTATGAAATGCACTTAAAGCTTTCCACAAGAATTCGTCAACCTAAGGCGCAGCTCGTTTTCTGCAGCATTAGTTTCCATGAGAATTTTAATGCCTTTCATCTGAGGTTAGAGAACAATATTCACATTCATCAGCTCAAAATGAACATATATATTCGAAAAAAAATCTATAGATAAGATTACGAAGGATTTGCGAAGTTCATAAAAAAGTAAATGCACGAGGAACCCTACAAGTCAACTGCTCCAGTAATCGGCCGTCGTCGAGGCAATGAAGAAAGTCATTTTGAGCTTATGTGACGTCAATGTGCTAAGTTAGTCAACAGTGATTAGTTTCTTACCCTTTAAAATAGAATTCTAACATAATGTTTAAATTTTTACAACAAGTTCCTGGAATAGAACAAGTCGAACTGAAATATAAACAAAAATAAAAACAGAAATACAAAACGACATGGTTTAAATGGACATAAATACTTTAGCAGATATTCTCATGACCGACTTTCTATTAACCTCGGCATTGATCCAATAATTCTTTATAATCTTGTTGAGCAAACATCAGGTGTTACTTTGTCCTTTATTGACGGAAAAGCTGAAATTTTGGGGGATTTCGTCTTCTTTAGAGTTTTGAAAGGTCAAGCTGACCGCAGGTCCGACTGAGCGGAAACGTCAGCTTTTCTGTTAATGGAGAATAAAGTAATACCTCGCGTTTCCTCAATAAGAGTATAAAGGCTTAAGTACATACTTCGATAACGAACCACGACGGACAGATGACGGATAGCCCAGTTGAGACGCGAAATCCGAGGGTGCTCCTTGATTAACGCCAGTTTGATATTGTCATTTTTGCCCTTGCTTCTAATCGAATTTTTCAACTACTACGTTTTTTATTCGAGCACTCGCTCATTCGCCCATATAACGTTAGCTTTATAGCGAATATAGGAAAAATAGAAGAATTCCAACGAAAAAAACAACGAACGTCATCAAATGACCGTAACGGCTTTCCATTATGATCACTTACCTTTTTCGTGCTTAGTAGTGCCACCCTGATAGACGACCGAACCTGTCGTCATCCACAATTATCGTTTAACGCTTCGAACGTCAATTAATGACAATCTGCAAAACGTATGGGAAAAAGTCTACAGTTATCGATTGATTCGGCGACAGGATCAACGACATTCGACGGAACGTACGCAAGGAATTCATAAATTATCGATCGAATCGTCGACGCCGACGAATAACAATCGACAGACGTCGGCTAAGAAATCAATTCAGACATAAAAATCCGAGTTTACACAGAAATGTTACGGTATTCGGCAACAGTGGATGTACAAGGAACTGAGAACATTCCAGAATGACTCCGATGACAACTCATCTCGAGGACGTGGCATTCATCACGTAGCCGATCAGTGTTGGAGATTTTTATCAGCATCATCATATTTAATGAACGGCCCCCATAAAAATGAGAGAAAACAATAAAAAAAAATTGTCGGAAAAAATGTCTCAAAACATAAGATAATGTAGATTTTAACTTTTTTACTTGACAATTTTAACTACAATTTTTTAATGGCAGGGTTTTATGCAAAATATAGTTAATGTTGATTTCAACTACAGCCTTAGCTTAGCTGGGTTCAATGCTCATTTGGGCTGTCCAGATCAATCCCATTGACGGGTGACTGCTGATGGCAATGACCGATAGAACCAGGTGAGAGGCTGGCGAAACGAAGGACCCGCATGGTATGGTGGTTGTGATGGCGTTAGCATCCGGAAAGTGTAATGGCGCGTTCGTTCCCCACCGCATACACCTGCGGTCCGGAGTTTTGCAAATATCTCAGCATCACAACGTTGCTGAGATATTTGCAAAACTCTGGACCGCAGGTGTCTATGGTGGGGAACGAACGCGTTATTATCCTTTCCGGGGAGTAACGCGTTCACCACCACACCATGCGGGTCCTTTGTTTCGCACGTCTCTCAGCTATTTCTATCTCAGCATCGTTGTGGTTGTATTGTAAATTTTACTAGCAAAGGAACTTAGTATAAAGCTCAGAGAAGATTTTTCAAGGCTTTCTTCTGCACTTCAACAAATTTAAAACGACCCCAAACTGTGTTTTGCACTCTTTTTTCGAACAACACTTATTGTCACTTTACTATCCGGAAACCTAAGTGATTTAAATTACTCAACTGGAAATAGTCTTAAATAGAGGCAATGAATAAAATTATTCCCCTGAGTTTAATTGAGAGGACAGGGTTTTGCTGAAGAAAAGAGATGCGAGCATTGTGCAAACATCAAAAGTCATATGCTATAAAGAAGAGAGTGTGTCGATGACATAAGAACAATGCACTTTAAAAAACACTGGAAATTTTTGTGGTTTCTGATCTACCACGAGAAGCTCTTGAGCAGCTAGTAGCCTTGCAAACACTACGGGGTATGGGGATATGGTGGCCTGAGAAAGGACTAAAGCATTTGTGATAACGTATCGTTATCATGGTTTACTCATGTGAACAAGTAAGCAACTCACTAACAAATAAACAGTAAAATGACAGGATTATATCAATGCAAATAAATGACAGCGTTTCATGTGAAGTCTGTGGAAATATGCTTTCACAACGTTCACTGCAAAGTACGATATTTTCTTACAAATCAAAGGACAGTATGTCCATCAACTTGTTCGGAACAGTAACGATGTCGGAACTGTGCATCCATTCAACTCGTTCCCATGTCTTGCCTCTACCATTAATTGTGACTTCATTCGCATTGCATCTGTTAGTGATCCTTAACCTCATTATGCTTGAGTTTTGTCATCTCTACATCAACCTACTCTGCATCGCATTCCAAAGCCATAGACTATTCCGTTACGACGGAATGAATCGTATTCGTTATTATATAATAGTAGAAATCACTCCAATGAGATCCATACACATCTTACATAGTTCATATAGTGATCTGTGTACTGGAAGCTACCACTTTAGAAGTCAACCGTCCATTTGATCATACGGCTGAAATATCCAGAAAGCTCAACCTCTCACGATAACACTCGTACTTCTCTACAGTTACTGCTACATGATGTATTATGAGCTACAAGATCACATCCTGCTGATACCGGCATGCGATGATTGTTATACAGTTATCAAGCGAACGTATTTCCCTAACAAATATTTGTCGTCAAGATTTTTAACAGTGCGAACTATAGCAATATTCTGATGAAATCAGAACTCTATGCGCTACTACAGATTCAGCTTTTCCGTTGATACTGTTTTCTACAACCCAAAGAAACACGCCAATCAATAACTGCCATCTCATGCTTAAAGTTTATTGTTCATTTCACAGCCAGATATTAGTCTGAAAGATTATAAGCACTGCAGAACAAAGGGCACGTGTGGCGCAGTGGTGGTAGCGGAGCCCTCCAACACACACGTCGAATCAATCCCCGCACCCATGGCCCACCAAGCCCTTCATCACTCCGGGGTCAGTAAATTGGTACCACACCTATCTGGGAGAATACAGCACTGGTTCGATACATCGGTAGGCCAACGCGAGTCATTTTAAAGGTCAGATATGCATTCTCTTACCCCAAACGATGATTAATGAAATCGAATGGTGGCGTATCCCTGGGGGATTGATCAACGCCGAGAACGTTATCCTTTTAGTACAAAGTTATCCTTTTAGTACATTAGTATCTACCAAATCAGAAAATAGAAAACTAACTGAAAGAAAGGCGAAGCGAAGAATCCGCACGGTGTGGTGGTGAACGTGCTACTCCCCGGAAAGGACAATAGCGCGTTCGCTCCCCACCGCATACACCCGCGGTCCGGAGTTTTGCAAATATCTCAGCATCCTTAAAGTTATATTTCGCAATATATACTCTGCCGTTAAAAAGAGTACGCAGTAAATAAAAGTTAAAATTATGACTATTAATTGAAATAAAACCATCACAATCTTCATATTTTTGCCAACAAGATGTAAATCTGGTCACGCTGGCTACTTAAGACTCTGCACTTCTGGAGGCGATGTAGTCATTGAAGGGAGTTTCAGCTTCGACTTAGTTTATAAAGCATTTCTGGCACATATAGTTGTCGAAATGACAAACGATATTCAGTAGGTGATAGGTCTTGCAAGTATCGTGTACTAGGTAGGGATTTGTAACCTAGCTCGGACAACCTCTGCAGCGCCAGCAATACGTGTGTGGCCACACATTATCATTTCAAAGGACCATTTAATTCGTACGACATCCCTTTATCGAGCTTCTTCGACTTCCTAATTTTCTTTGAATGCCGCGAAATAATTCAGATATTTATAATGAACTCTTATACAAGTTCTTGAACCGTTGCGAGTGCACTTGCTTCCACGAAGACCTCCAATTCATCGCCGTCAACAGCAGGACGATGTCCGCCACATCCCTCGTCTTGAAGGTCAGATTCTTTGCGATGAAAATTTTCAGATGAACATTGCACTATTCGCTAACAGTTTCTTGGCTCATAGCTCATTAATGTTTCCAGCTACTTGCTAGGCATTGCTAACGAGTGTGAACTCGTAGACGTAGATCTATCGAACCTCCTCACGGTTAATATCGCCCCATTCTGGCTGGGAGGTATTCCTGGATGTCGGACTGCCATGTACAGCGAGGAGATTCGTCCACCCGGCAGGGCATCTCATACTGAGGAGCCCAGCGTTTCCATCATAGAGCCTAGTTAAGAGTAAACCAATATCAGGATCCACCACCGTCCTGGCATCGAACTAGTCACATAATGGGAAATCTCCATCTGATCCACAAGGGCGGCGGCTGCCCTTGGTTGTGACGACCTGGATCAGACTTTGGCCAGCCTGACCTCGGGACTGCAGGGAACCACAATGGCTAAACCAGTGAAACTCCGAAAAAATGGAAAATTTGCTGGCGCCCGCACAACCAGTGAGGACGGGCCATCCGAGTTATCCAAGCACCCAAGTAAGATCTACCGAAACTAGTGTTATACCATGTGAAAATCTAAGCATTAAAATCTGTCAAAAATATTGTTTATATTATATTTAGATAGACCAAAAATGTATAAAGTAGGCTTTGCACAGATACACAATACTACGCTATTGGAAAGAAATTAAGCTAAAACATATTGAAGAAAGCATAACTACAAATCCTGCAATTGATTTCTAACAGCCTAATAACACGCCTATTTCTACTAGTGTCAGATGTTAACTCTTTTATTTACTGCCTTTTTCTTCTTAATAGCAGGGTATGTTGTGAAATATAACTCGTATGAAGTGCTGAGATATTTGCAAAACTCCGGACC
>UYYA01004040.1:144307-185892 GCA_900624975.1 Angiostrongylus costaricensis | reverse complement strand
AAGTTAGTACAGCTATAAAACGCTGCTTAAGAAGGGTGGGCTTAGAGAATTCGGTGAGCGTAGTTGAAATACCACCGAGTAATCTTAAGCGCCAGCTAGTTCGTAACTGCCTATATGACCGCCTATGTACAACTCAAAATTGCATAATTTGCCCCAGTGGTAGAGACGGTGATTGCATGAACTCGGGTATAGTTTATCTGATCTCCTGTAAAACGTGTGGTGACGAATGCATTGGAGAAACGGGTAGACCCCTCTGTGTCCGCATGAAAGAAAATCTAGCCGGCAAAAATAGACCAAATACCCCGCTAGGCACTCATAGGACCCAGAGACATAACGGGGACGGCTTCGAAGTATGTGTCACGATCCTCGCACGCGAATCAAGAACACAGGCGCGAAAAACTCTCGAGGCAGTCTGGATTAATTCCAGAAATCCGAAAATGAACCGCAGGGAAGAATGCCTCATTATCACGCGTGATATAGGGCAGTATATAAAACTGCTTTTCTGATGTGAGGGGCACATTATACTTCCACGTGATTTCTGTGCGGTTGGTCTCTACGTGACATAGTGGAAACCTCATAGGAAGCGGCGAGTTTGCAAAGCTGCATTCAAAGTGATTGAAATCTTGATCCTCGCACGCGAATCAAGAACACAGGCGCGAAAAACTCTCGAGGCAGTCTGGATTAATTCCAGAAATCCGAAAATGAACCGCAGGGAAGAATGCCTCATTATCACGCGTGATATAGGGCAGTATATAAAACTGCTTTTCTGATGTGAGGGGCACATTATACTTCCACGTGATTTCTGTGCGGTTGGTCTCTACGTGACATAGTGGAAACCTCATAGGAAGCGGCGAGTTTGCAAAGCTGCATTCAAAGTGATTGAAATCTTGGTTTAGAGTTTCTTTGTTTGGTTATGGAGGCGTCTGGCCGAGTGGGTTGCTATCAACTTGACCTTTCCAGGCTCTGAAGAAGGCGAAATTCGCCGAAACGTCAGCTTAATCGTGAACAAAGAATAGTAACACCTCGCGTTTGCTCAACAAAAATACGAAGAAAATCACTTGGTCAATGCCGAGGTTAATAGAAAGTCGGTCGTAGCAGTTACAATACAATACAACAGTGTACCCTTCCAGGCTCTAAAGAAGGCGATACTGCCGAAACGTCAGATAGTGTTGTATTGCGTTGTGCTTCTCTATGGAAGTAAATGTATGCTGTTTAAAAACCTCGCGATTGCTGAGCAAGAAAACGACGCATTCATATTCCAACGATCCTGGGAACTATACTTACGGCACTTGGCAGTACAAAAGTCGTCAGTACTTCTAACTGCATTCAAAAGTTCGCCTGTAATTGACTGCTCGGCCTGAACTATGTGTGCGGCGAGTTCAGATTCATACCTTCTATAACTTTTCTGCTGCGCTTCCAAAGCGATAAAAAACAATTTTTGGTTTAATAAACCATGTTTGAGACTGTGCGACTTTCCTGCTAAAAACGTTGGTATCGCTTTGAAGGCACAGGAGAAAAATCATAAAAATATGAACCGGAACTCGCCTCATAGGTACCTTCGTGGCTGTATTCAATTACTGGCGAATATTTCAGCAGGGATGGAAGTTCTGTTAAATAATACTTTACCATAGCAAAATGTTCGTAGAGCGCGAACTCGTCATTGCAATGTAACACAGTTTGCTGTTCGAAACCATTATCAAATCTTATCGCCTCTATCTCTTACAGACGTGATAAATCTTGTGCTTAGAAGTATTTGCTAATAAAAAATGAAGGATAGAGTTCTTGGTGTTGACCAATCCCTGACCAATGTGCTATGCGTTGAACTTAATTAAGCATCGTAAGAGGTAATAGAATGCATATCTGGCTTTTACAGTGACTCGCAATGGCTTACCGATATATTAGGACAGTGCTGCTATCCTCCCAGACAAGTACCAATTTTCAGACACTAGAGGAATGCAGGGCTTCGTGAGTCTGTGGCAGAAGAATCGATCCCATGTGTGTTGTAGGGCGTCTCTAACCACTGCGCTACACACGCGCCGTCTTACAATATGCAACTTGAGATTTGTACCCAATTTTGAAAATTCTACGCAGAAATAAAAATCCTTGTATATAAGTTGCAGTTCTCACCTACAGTGAATAATTTTCCCAAGGACCTTCCATTTACTGCATACAAGCGATTCTATTCTAAACTCGCCCGACATGCATTTTGTGTCATAAATTGTAGTGTTGTAAAATAACCCTATTTTCTACGACACTTGCGCGTTGTGCTAACCTGCTCACTATTTCGCGAAAAGTTGTAAATTTTTATCAGCGACGTCTCAATATCACCATGTAGCCTTATACACATGGTCTCGATGTTAGCCGATTGCCCCGTTTCTTTTTCGAGGAAATGGGAAGCTCTCGGTCCGAAAGATTTCGTTTCCAGTAGATGTGTATGTATCACTTGCTAACCTTACTAATATTCAGCCAATAAGCGGCGACTGGTCGATTTTTTTCACAAACAGCTTCCTTTAGTTAAACTCGTTCGATATATTATGGACTTGAGCTGAGTGAGGCGATGACGTCATGAATTATGGACATCATGTTAATTTGGCTCTTGTCGCGATAATTCACCATTTTTATACCATTCCAATTCCACCCACCAGGTCTTCACCACCACAGCCAGACGCGGCCTTTGTGGATCATAAGACGATTTGCCACCATGCGACTTTGATACCAGGACGGGGTCCTGGTACTGGTTTACTCTTATCTAGGCTTGCTAGTGAAAACTCCAGACTCCTTCTCAGCTTGGGAGACCCTGCCAGGAGATGAATCTTCCGCTGTACATCGCAGTCCGACACCCAGGAACACCTCTCATACACGATAAGGCGGTAAACCGCTAGAAAGAAGATGTATGCTTTTGTAAAAGAAATATCCTAAAAAAATTTAAAAAACTCTAAAGACTAGTATACACTTACAGCCTCTGAAGAAGGCGATACTGCAGAAACGTCAACAAGTGTTGTGTTGTGTGTGCTTTTGTACAGAAGTAAACTTATGTTGAATAACAACCTCGCTAATGCTACTGCGCATTTATACATTTAGCCTAATGGAGCAAAGCCTCGCCTATAACTCTGTGGTGTGTTCAGCCGTCTCGCTTTTCTAAGTGCCGAAAATCGTTCACCTAAAGCCGAAAAACCATCAAATGTCTTTTTTAAATATGGCCTTGCTTTACTACTTGGTACAACCTCCGTATTCGGTTCTCACACGATAACCACGTAAAATTGAGCGTCAGACATGTGCTTGTGGCCAGGGAGCACCAAAAATTCAAGTTTTCAAATTTGCTGGAAAGGAAGGGCATACGCTTTCGTTGATACTGCCTTCTACACTCCTTGACTAGACGATGTCTAAGCGTTTCCACCGACTATTGAGCATTGAAAGAGAAAAAAATATTTTGTATAAAACAATGCGGTCAATGCATTTTGATAATAGAGAACCACTATAGAATAATTACGTCATTTTTGGATAAGACGAAAATAACCTGTAGAGAGCCGTCTTTTTTATTATCGTCTTTTCCTTAATCGAATTGGTATGCAAGCTTTTTTCAGTAGTGATCGTTTGTCTAAGCCAGGGCCACGGTCGTGAACGCATGTTCTTGTTAGCTGCACTCGATGCAGGCTATTTAAACGCTGAATTCGTTTACATATTAGCTGGTACAAATTCAAAGGGTTTCAGTAAGTTTAAACCGTTTTCTTATCTTACTCGGGTTATTGTATCAAACCAGATTCGTTTAAAAATGGAAGAAAAATGAATGAGAATGAATGAAATTGAATGAAAACGTAGCTGATCTCAGTTAACTGTTGCTCTGTTCGTGATGGAAAACATTACTCGCGAAATATGAACCGTCGACGGTTGCCAGAACGTCTGGCCGGTTATAAATACAAAAATTACAAGAAGTAAAGAATGTGTAACTGCAGTGCGATTTATTCAAAATGACTGAGGAGAACAGACGGACAGTTTTTACTCACAGACTGAAATACTTCGACGCGCATGAAATAGCATAAACAATATTGATCAGCAGTGTGAATTTCAACTAGAATATGTTCTTCCGTAAAAGTTAAGGTTTCAGTTTCAGTTTCAATGAATATATAGGCCGTGATTTTAAAGGCATTATTATTTTAGTGCTGAGCATAGATGGGAAATTACACCCAGTTTGGGAAGACACGAATACACCAGGGGATGGTCGCAATGACGATGCACTTCTGGCATTCAGGAATATAATGATCGTCTCCAATGTATGTAGTTGCCAATCATTTTTTTATAGAGATTATAAATAAAGTTCTTGCCCTCGTACACTGTCTCTCCAACCACAGAGATTTATCTCTCTTTCTTTCTTTCTTTTGTCCTTGCTGAAGATTACAAGGCAGTTTTCTCTCTCTCTCTCACTCCATCTCTTTCTCATCTGTATCTTTCAGAATTTATCATCACCCTTACCACCTGTCGTTCCCTTCATCGTCAAGTGACCCGACCGGACGCCAGTATATCTACTACTTTTCCCCATCGCGTGCAAGAGTCGCCTAGTGGGTTCTGCACGCCTTAGGGGCTCTTTGAACATCATACATTTCTTTTAGAGCTCTCGTTAATAACTCTGACCATGACCAGGGTCGGTGGTCTTCCTACATTACTTTTGAGATTCCGAAGAATTCAGTTACTAACCGCTCTAGTCCATCGGTACGATTATATGAATTACTTGTTCGGTCCGGTTTATCTTCGACAGCTCAGCGTATAGAACGGCGTTTTTGATTCACGTAGGTCAGCACTTCGTATCCTATGCCCTCATTTGTATGGCACGGGATACTCCTAGCATCGTCCCTTGCACTGCACGTTCATAACGCTGAATGTTCTACCAACATTCTTACTCAGCGACCAGGTTTCTGACGCATATGTTAAGACATGAAAAGTCGTCGAGTCGAAAATTTGGGCACGGAGTAGGGTGTTGTTCGTTCTCTTCACTACATCCTCGATGCTCTCGAAAGCTCCACAAGTCGTTCGTTTCCTTCTGCTCAGCTCTGGAGCAACGTCGCTCATTATATTGATTTCGTAGCCTAGGTAGACATAACTGGAGCATTCGGAGATATTCGAGCGTGGGAATGAGGCATACGAAACCAATCGGTTTCTCATGAACATATTCATTCTGTTGGGCGTGAATGAGGCATGCGTAATTAATCCGTTTCTCACAAACATCGTTTTTGTGAGACTTAGTCGACTCATAGGTAGTTTGCCATTCTCTCCCAGAGTAGACGGCAAGTTTATTTATAGAACGCTTCTCCTGAGTGCCTCCGATACACCTTCCTGCTACTCGATTGCGGGGTTTTGGCCGAATTGACTCATAGAAAAAACCCACATAAACTTGAACGCACCCACACATGCGTGCATGAATACGCCTTGTAAATTTAGAAAGTATGTGCCAAATCGCAGAAAGCAGAAAGCAGAAACAGGGAGTCCATCCCCCGGATCCATCTGCATCTCAGGGAATCAAAGGTCGCCTTTGGTGTGCGAGTAACCCCTAAACGCCACCTGGGGATGCGCTACGTTCACTCATGACTAATTGGTATGAGATTCCTCTAGCAAGGAGGCCTGTGGGAGGATTTATAAAACGATGTGAAATATTTAATGTAGTGTTGCGCTATTACGTCAGGCCAACCAATTTATCCATTAATGGAGTCGTACAAGCAGAAAAGAAGGAAAAATAATGGACGATCTCAGAACATTTTGAAATCGATATAATCCCATTGATCGCTGAGTAATGCACATTTGTTCTTCTGATAGCTTACATTTTCTACTTTAATGTTGCAACTACTTTAGTATCCCGCCGAATATGAAGAAGGTGCTTACAGAAACTTCAGTAAACAGGTGATTGCTCGGATGAAGGATCCACCGTTTTTGTGCACTACTGCATGTCAGAAAACGCAAAATTCGGTGGTTAGTTGTGTAATTAAGAGAATAATATCAGTCATATCACCCTGTTGCAATTTCGAAAGTGTTAGTAGCCGCTCAAGTTAATCCATCTATGAGCTAGTGTGATAACTTAGTGTATCGTTATTTTACAGGCTTCATGGTACGCCGGTCAATTGCATGATGCTTTCTACGCCTATGCGAAAGCTTTAAATGCCACACTTTCTCACAATGCCAGTTATGCGTCGAACGGAACTGCTGTGCTTGAGAATATTGAAATGACATTTCAAGGTAAGAATAACATGAATGAACTAACGTGGAACTAACTGCATTTTACCACACGTAAGCAAGTTCTATTATGGTGTTGTGAGCAAAACAAGCAGCCAGACAGCTGTGGTAAACGGTAGTTACGCAGGTCTAGCTAGTCGCTATTGGTTGCTTCTGCCCCGTGGGATTTATGAATGCTTGCACGTATCTTGAGTTTGATTGGTTATATCTCAAAATTAGGCAGTTAAACATTTATACAAGCAGTGTAAGAATAAAATAGTCATCATACTATCATAGCGGCAAGTTCAACAAATGCAAAATGCGAATTGGTTACATGAAGTGGTATTTGTGAAAGTGTAGCTCAGTAAACCAGTCGCGCAAGGTGACTAGCACCTACAGGTGAGATCAATCGAGTTTACGGTAGTCAAGAGAAGAGTAGGAGAGAAGGATTAGGGACGAAGAATGATTTAACCAATGTACGGCGGTTTTCATATACCTCTTGGCGTGAATAGAAACGGTCGTAAAAATCGTGACTCTTTTCTAGCTGGTTTTTTTAAATGCATTCTGAAGGCAACACGAAAAGATTGCGGGGTGACCTCCAATGATTGGTTTTTCTAAACGTGCTGCTTCTAATATTGTGAGGCATTACAGAGAGTTTTCCTTCCACCACGAAGAATTTAATTGGGTTTGCTTTTTCGAAGAATCTTATAGAATTCAGATATTGAGAATTCGGTATTTTAGGAGAACATTCTCAACAGTAAATAGAAAGGAGTACGGGAAGTGAAGCGGTTACAGATGCCGTTAAAACGCGTAATTTCACCCAACCTCTGGGTGAACTAAACTCTACATCTATGCGGGGTTGGCCAACTGGTTACCGAATTTTTGCAAGAAAGGCTTTCTCTTATACGGAAAGACCATCGACTATTGCAGTCTATTTAAGTTTTGGAGACACTCTAATAAACCATTCCAGATTACAGTACCAGTATGTAGTGATGTGGATCCATTGAAGTTTCCTAGTAAATCTGGTACAAATTTTTCGATCCAAGAAGGCTTGAAGGCATGGTGGGACCTGTGGGAAATAGTTGTTTTCGATAATTCTTCGACTGTTTTATGTGAGACTAACCACTGCTTCACATGCGCACGAAATTAAATAGCAGACCATTATCCGGATCCAGTACCTCTGACACCAGATGAGAGAGTCCTTCCTTCACCATCTGAGCTCATAAATCCCTTCGAGAAGCCGTTATTAAACTTACATGGAACGATAAAAGCACAAGCATAATACATCGGTAGGTCACCGCAAGTTATTCCACAGACCAGATATACATTTAATCACTTTTGCTCTTTTTGATGAAGCATGGTGCAACCCTAAGCGACTGATCAGCATCGAAAGCTTTAAATTTCATGTTTTTTGAAGCGGCTTGATTCAGACCTTTTAATGTTAAGGAAAAATACGAACAGGTGGAAGTACAATGTTTTTCATCAATAAGCAGACACGAGGTTGTTAATATAGAATTTATTAGAACACAATTGCTGACGTTTCGGCGGTTTCGCCTTCTTCAGAGCCTGGAAAGGTCAAATTGAGATGCGATCTACTCAGCCAAACACTTTCATAACCCTAGCAGATAAAACTTGATAAATCGATTTGTGTTCGCATAAGAAACAGCTTCATTCAAACACCTACCGTTTATTTGTCGTAAGTATTTAAGTTAGTTGGTGGATAGCCGCCGCACAGAGTAATACATGGTCGATAACTGGGTCCATGTCAGATCATTGGATCAGCCTGAGGTATGGCGCTAGGTCACGCGTGATGGTTATGAAAGTGTTTGGCTGAGTAGATCGCATCTCAATTTGACCTTTCCAGGCTCTGAAGAAGGCGAAACCGCCGAAACGTCAGCAATTGTGTTCTAATAAATTCTATATTAACAACCTCGTGTCTGCTTATTGATGAAAAACATTGAATTATCAATTAATGCCGAGGTTAACAGAAAGTCGGTCATGGGAATTACTAGGTGGAAGTACGTTTCATAATGTTTAAGGAGAGTCTGGACTAGTGAGTCTTAGTACGAATGGAACAAGGAATCCTACATTCTACATCAGTGTTCTCAGCAATAATGACACTGATGAAACATTCGCATCGATTTATGCTTCTGAAAATAACACGGTTGGTTGCCTACTGCAGGGCATTATCCTTTTAACTTCTTACTGCTTTTTATACACAGATACTTTAGCAAATCTATGAAAATATGAAATAAATGTGAGCGAAGATACTTGAGCTCACAAATTTTAAACAAGTATGTCTCTTATGAAACCTTATTTACAAAAAGGAGCCATTGTGGTCTGCAAATTTCCTACAACATGTGCATTGGTTTCTCACCGCGGTGAAATCTGAAGCCCCTATAATCCATTAATGTTTGTGTTTCTTTGCTCTTTGTCGTCAAAGTTCGCATTTTGAGCAGTGAAGCTGTGAAAACTACAGGATGCGTAAATAGCACGAATTGGTCAGGAGCGTTTACCAGTTGACCATCTCACCTTAAGAGTTTTCGCGGTTTCTTAATAAAGGCACCTCTGTACAAGGAACAAAATCTTGGATAGGAACAGTAAACTAGAACAAACAACTGGAGACAAAGCTTAAAGTTTTGGAGTTTTCTGTAATCTTTTAAAGCATTAAAATCCTTCTTTATTTTAGTTGTTGAAAGCCATTAAAGAAAACCTGTGCCTTCCACGAGCGCGAAATGGCAGATACATGATTATACGAGGATTTCAAGAACTTTAACTTATTATTTACTGCCAACTTTTTTTAATGACAGGGTATATTGCGAAATATAACTTCAATAATGCTGAGATATTTGCAAAACTCTGGATCACAGGTGCCTGCAGTGGGGAACGAAAGCGCTATCACCCTTTTCAGGAATTAACGCGTTCACCACTACACCATGCCGGTCCTTCGCTTCATCTCCATTTCAGGTAGTTCTATCGATCAGTACCATCAGCAATCAGCTGCCAATGGGATTGATTGGGCAGCCCAAATCGACAATGAACCAAGTTAAGCTAAGCCCAGTAAGCAGCAAATAATAAGTCAAAATTGTGTTTATAACTACATCCTCAGGTTAACTGAGTTCATTGCCGATTTGGGCTCTCCAGTTCAATCCCGCTGACAGGTGACTGCTAGTGGCACTCATCGATAGAACTAGCTGAGCGACAGGCGAAACCAAGAACCAGCATGGTGTATTGGTGAACTAGGGTCACCGTGATTGGGGCATAGCAATACTTAAGAGTGCGCGTTCGCTATTAAAATTGGGCCCAAGATTTGCTACATCACAGTCCATTTCTAAAACGACCCTGCGTACGATAGCATGCAACCTTTATGAGCTCCAAGATCGATTCCGCTATCAGACCAAACAAGAAACATCAAATACAGATAAAAATGAAGAGACAGTGATACTACCACCATCTCCTTTCCCTAAAACGTTTTTTAGATAGCAGGAACCTAAAGATGGCGTTGACACAAGATTCCGCATGTTATCGGACGACGTTCTCAAGATCCTTGATCACTACCGCAATAGAGAGTTTATCTCTAGCCTTACAGCCACACAAAAATGTGACATGCGAGAAATTAGAGAATTAATAAACGAAAATAATAAGATTGCCTGTTAGTGATAAGAGGGGAGAGTTCGTAGTTATTCCTCGCCAGCTGGATGTTGAGATAACAAAGGAACATCTTAGTGATGCTTCCCTCTATCGCCCATCCTCTGAAAAGTAATATAAAAGTCAATACTGAACGCTAAACAATCATTAGGTCAGTGTGGCAAAGGCTGAGCGTTTAAAATTATCGGTTATTTCGGACTTTAAAATCAATAAACCGACATATTCCGCCCTATACCTACTTATTAAAACACATACGTTCGTATCACCTGATGATCTTGCGTCAACTAATCCGTTATCATTTAAGGTTAGGCACATTATCAGCAGTGTGGACTGGCCAATGGATAGAATGACCTGGTTTTAAGCCTAATTCTTACCCAGTTGCTTAACCACATTCCAGCTCACCTCACGAACACCCGAATATCCCCAGAACGTTTACGTAACGCGTCTGCTAATAACGTATACTTAAGAGAGTCCTTCGACGTTAACGCGCTGTGCACAAACGAGTCGAATAACTCCGCAATGCAAGCCATTTTCGAACTTCTTGTTGAACATGGAGGAGGAATAAATATGCATGGCTTGCCCATCCAGCAGCTAATGGCTCTCTTAAAGGAGTGCCTAAACTGCTGGATTTTCAGATGGTCTGGGAAATATTTCGCGCAAATAAGAGGGTTGGCAATGGGACAGCGATTGGCACCAAGACTTGCCATTGTGCATATGTCTAAGATAGAAGCCCCTGTTCTCGATCTCCGGCCACTACTCTACTGCAGATATGTAGATGATTGTTTTGTCGTCTTCTCTACGCAGCAGGAGATGGACAAATGCTTTGAATTATTGAACGACCAGTCCGAGTACATAAAGTTCACCCGGGAGAAACCGAGAGAAAACTGGCTTCCGTTTTTGGACGTCCAAATAAACCTATCAAGTAACGGTTACCTCACAAAGTGGTATCGAAAGCCAAGTAACAAGAACATCCTCGTTTATTTCCTTTCTACCCACCCTTCACACTCAAAGAGAGCGCTTGTGAGAAACATGTTTCTAACAGCCACCTCTGTGTGCACTACCAGGGAACTGAAGGAAGAATAGCGCGACTTGGCTAGATAAATAGCCATTTTCAATGGCTACGAAATAGTAACCCCACGAGATAAGTTTAGAAGGAGAGCGACTCGCTCAAACGAAACACTTGGTCAAAAGAAGGTCCCGTTTATGCTGCCTTTTATTAGCGACGAAGTAATCGTAGCTATTAAACGTTGCTTAAGAAGGACAGGTGTAGAGGAATCAGTAGCGATAGTTGAAATACTACCGGTTACTCTACGTCTTCAGTTAAGTCGTAACCGCTTGTATGACTGTCCATATGAAACAACAAATTGCGCAATTTGCCCTTACGGCAGGGACAGGGATTGCATGAGTTCAGGTACGTTATACCTCATCTCTTGTAATAATTGCGGAAATGAATATATTAGCGAAACGGGCAGACCTTTGTGTATCCGTATAAAAGGAAACCCAGATGGCAAACGAAAACTAAGACAAAGCACCCCACTAGGCACGCGTAGGATACAAAAGCATAGCGGAGACGATTTTGGAGTAAAAGTCAATATCCTTGCACAGGAGTCCAAAACACCAGCGCGAAAACTTTTTGAGGCTTTTTGGATAAATGCCAAGAACCCTACAATGAAAAGTAGGGGTGAATGCCCAGAGGTCATATGCGACCTGACCCCGTATGTTCGCATCAATTTCTCATGTGGGATAGTGCTGTCATCAACCATGTGCGACTGTAATCAGTTAATCTTCCTTATTGAAAGTCACGTAAAAAGCGGTACATTTTCCGAGAAGCTGTTGATCATGTGACTACCATAGTTTTTCGCCTTTTTGTAAGTGTTATTGAAGCGTTTGGCCTAGTAGATTGTATATTAGTATACCCTTCGAGGCCCTGAAGAAGGCGATACTGCCGATACGTCAGCTACTGTTGTGTTGTATTTCGTTTTTCTATGGAAGTAAATGTATGCTGTTTAACAACCTTGCGATTGCTGAACAAGAAAACGACGCATTCATATTCCAATGCCGTGGTTAATAGAAAGCCGATCCTGGGAATGCGTTAGCCTTCGGAAAGGGTAATAGCGCGTCCGTTCCCCACCACAGACACCTAACTTCCAGAATTTTGCAAATATCTTAGAATCATTGATGTTATATTTCAGGAGTATTTTGCGGAATTTCGTTCGAGTGGTTTCGTCTTGACATACTTAGCAAAAATAATAGAGAACTATCTTGCCTGTTCGTCTTTGGACTATTAAGCTAGTACGAGATTGACGAAAAAGTTTATTCGGCTTAGATTTTGACGTCTTCATCTTCCAAAGAGCAGGATTGATCTGACTCAATGATCCACAAGTGGTGTTTCTCGCGATGCGGACGGTTGTACGTTATCGCATCGAACCACTGGAGAGAACGCTGTCCACACCACAAAAGCAGTATTTTCTGTGTTCTTGATTGATAAGCTAACAAGAGATTGATAGCGAAGAAAACACTTTATTCGCAAACATTTCGACGCTTTCACCTTCTTCAGAACCAGATTGATCCGAGTCGATTGTCCATAATTGCTTTCTTACCCGATCTGGATCTTCCTGATAGCATCGAACAGAATCTAACAGGAAAAATTGCCCTATGGTGAAGAGCTGGAAACGCCTCAGCGTGGGACTTTAGGTAAAATTGTTAACACGTACCACGTACCAAGGCCATGCACAACGTTGGAGTGAAAGAGCGGATAGTAGTCATAAACAAGGAGACTCTTCAAACTCATTATAGAGAAGACTTTAAAGGTGTTCAAGGACTTTACAACCAAAAACTACGAAATCACTGATGATGTGGAACAGGAATTGTTGGACTTGCCGGTACTTTTCGCTGATACCATTCGGAGTTGCTGTTGAGAATGTCATTTGAAAATTGGATTGCAACCCTCTCGGAAATGTTTTTCTGTATTGTCGGATGGAGAAAAGGCGAAATAATCTTCTTAATTACTGTTCTATTTTCTTCTTGAGAGTGGTCTATGTTATCCCTATTTGTTGTCATCGAAAATTATCCTTTTGTGAACAACACAAACTTTGGTTGCATTTCCTCTGCAAGTTTCTTACCACTCCCATAAAAAACTGCAGTGCATAACGAGAAATACCAGTCCAAAAAGACTGCAGAAGTCATACAAAATTCCTGCTCATGAAAAACTTGTAACCTGATAGAAAACAAATCAAGATGGACTGCTGTTTGATTATAGGAATTACACCCAAAGTTAACCGAAGGGGTTGAGTGAACTTGAGAACCACATTAAGGTGTAATTGTTCGGAATGTGGCGGATAACTCGGTTATCATCCGGACCTCTCAGAGAAGCGGCAGACATAAAATTTGTGCCCTTTTTGACTCAGTAGTTTCCACAGTGTATCGCCGAGGTTTTGGTTGACACCTCAACGACATCGAAAAAAACTATGTGCTATCAAAAGACCGACTTTCTACAGACCACACCTTAAATAATTAATGTGTCAATATATATTCTTGCGAACTGCCCATGCTGAACTGATGCGGCAATGGTATAAGCTGTCGTTGTTGTTGCTCTTGTCATTGTTAGATGGATGAGGTCCTGCAGATTTCGCCTCCTTCAGAACCTGCACATGTTATATGTAACCATATACTTACAACTCGATGAAAAAAATCATAATATTAACGAGGATCTAATAAACGCTATTTTGCTCAAAAACTTCTCACTGCACTGATGCTAGTGGGACCACCTTTGTGTTGTCAAATGGGATGAGGAATCAGACCCAACCAAGTAAGAAAAGCAGTTTAAAACAACGCGACCTATCACGTATAATGGTGAGGAATTTGTCTATCCGGTTCATCTTTGGATATTCAAATGTATCCAATACACCTTAAGTTTCATGCACCCTGATGTTTCCGATTTCTGTGCCAAGATCAGGACAGTCACTTATATGCTATCAATTAACTTGAACTTTTCTGTAACACAGTCGATTCATGCAATATCAAGTCAAACTGCTCAGATCAGACATTCGAAAAAATTCCTCAGTTTCGAAAATATAGAAAATTGGAAAGGAAACATAAATGAGACGGTTATCTAATGAAAGCAATTGGGAGACATTTGACGAAGGTGACGTGAACAGCAATAGCCAACCACGTGGGCAATAATGTACAGGCGAAAGTGTTAATGTTTCACAACGCAACCAGCTCTACTAGCAGCTTTACAGTTCCGAGAATAATTCTTGCGAATGTGGCCATGTTCAAAACAAAGTATCATAGAAGACGGCTTTGACCAGAAGGCAAAACGGGTAAAAGCGAATCTGCTAAAACCGCACTAGTCTTGATAATGAATACATAAGCTTCATTGACTGCACGGGAGTGATCAATATCACCTGACATCACCGTTGTAGGTATCATTTCAGGTGACCTTGGGGTTTCGACTGTACCAGTGTTTCATTGCATACGTCTTTGCATATTGCCTTTTTACACCGTGTTAGCGCCTCAATACTTATTGCATTCATTTTTACGCTAAGAGGAGATCACACTAGTTATGTATTTGGCTGTGCCTTGACATCAACCTTCCTTGTCTCCTTGGGCAAATTTGGGCAAATTTTAAAACCGTCTCTTATTCCTTAACCAATTAGAACAGTGCGTAATCACTGAAAAGGTCATTGCTAAATTACTTTTAGAGTCATAAAGTGTTTTTAGATAGGACAAGTCCATATCTTGATTACTAGGGGCAACAGGTTGGGGTTGGTTTCAACAGTGTCAATTTTTTACGCTTCCATGTGAATTCTGTGCAGTTGCTCTTCACGCGACATACTCAGTGGAAGCCTCATAGAAAGTGGTTCTGAGAAAGGCGAAAACCACCGAAACGTCAGCTTATTTGTGAATACTTACTTACCTGATAATTGAATCGCCCGTCCTCACTAGTTGTGCGGGTCCCAGCATAATCTTCATTTTTCGGAGATTTGCTGTTTAAGCCATCATGGTTCCCTGGAGTCCCGAGGTTAGCCTGGCCAAAATCTGCCCCAGGTTTTTACCACCACGGGCAGTCGCAGCCCATGTGGATCAGAGGGAGGTTCACCACTATGCGATTTTGATGCCAGGACGGTGGTGGATTTTGGTATTGGTTTACTCTTAGCTAGGCTTCCTGATTGAAACGCCGGACTCCTTCTCAGCTTGGGAGACGCTGCCAGGAGATGAATCCCCCGCTGTACATCGCAGTCCGACACCGAGAAACACCTCTCAGCCATGATGAAGCGGTAAAACGTTGGGAGGTATTCGTGAATAAAGAATAAAAATAGCACCTCGCGTTTGCTCAGCAAGTAAACCAAGAATCACTGTTAATTTTTTAGGGGTTAATGACGATTAAGAGATAAAGAAGAGAAGTGCTATTTTTGGCAGCATTTCACGGATACAGCCTTCTCATTAAAACCCTTTGCTGACGAAATCAAGTTTGCTTCGTAGCTTGAGATTCATCCTAGTTTCTAGAGATAGGATAGCCTTTATGACTGCATCATATAACACAATAACAGGGACGAATTTCAAAAATCATTCTTACCGCCCTTTCTCGTGATAAAACTGGACACGAAGTCCTTCATTGGCTGTGTATCTTTACATTTTCTGGTTGTCCGTCCTGGCGTTGCAAGTAAATCGGGTAAGTGATGCCGCTAGCTCGTAGGAAGCATTCCTTGGTCCAGGAGTTTTGTCGGGTTTCACTCTTTTTTTATATAATGGACTAAGCTGTTTCTTTGCCTCCCAATGTACATATGTTTTAGAAAAAAATTTTGATTCCGTATAGACTATCTACAACTTTAAAATTCGAAGGCCTTAAAAAAGTTTGTACGTTAGAATTCTCCATCGATTTACTTCTATCAAAAGTATTGAGCATTTAGGTGACTAATAAGTAGTTCATCGATGGTGTTCTGAGATGTAAACAAGTGTATTCAATTCAAAAGCCAGCCTCCACACAGAGTGGTCTTCTCTGCACTTCTGAAAACACACATCTTGATTTTTGACACTGTGTGGATACACTTGCAGACTTTCACGCAACTATATGCAAAAGAGGAAAATCTGTGGTTCACCAGAGGTGGAGTTCGTCCACCATCGGTGCCTAAATGCGGATTTAAGGCAGAGTTGGTGAGTTTATGGAAGCAAGTTTCATTTCACTTTAGGGTAAACTAAAATTTGGCCCAAATGCTTTTTTTAGTGCTGACCTTGATCCCTAAAGAAATGGGTCTTACAAGTCTTATTACAGCTAGTGCTCATCATAAAATATTTTGATGGTGGTATTACAAAGTACTTTGTAGTAAGCGACGAACGATATAATAGCTTAACACTTTTCTTACATTTTCGCTGTTCTTAGCGCCTTTCAGGTGTAACCGATTCGTGCAGATTTAATAACTTGCGAGACTTCTGTTTATTCTTGAAATTTACTGAAAACCTTTTCGCCTTTCCAGAACAGGTTACCTTGTTCCTAAATCTTTTTCCGCTGGTTATTTATATGGTCTGTTGCGAACGTGCATTGAGCACGATTTCATTCAAGTGCAGAAATTGGTATAAATATTAAGAAAACCCTAGCCCTGAAGAATCCATGGTGCTGTGAAATGGATGGTTCTCTGATCGCGAGACTACAGCGTACGTGTATCTTCGATGATAAACGAACAAAGAAAACACAATGAAGAAGAAATTAGACAGAAAGAATAGAGGACCATGGTCCGCATTCAGGCCTTTCAGGTCACTGATCAACTTACGGATTCAAAAATCCGCATTTACGTTTCTACTCAATGCTCCGCCTAGCGCTCTTTTACGAAGCAGAGACATAAGTTGAGGCGTCGAAAACTCTGCACGGCACCTACAGAACGGTTGGACGAATGTCATCTGAATGTCCACAGACATAACGCATGGTAGATTATAAATCGTTAGAGGAGCACAGATGGCTCCGTAATATAATGAGAAGAACACATGGTAGAGGGACAGTGGAGTGGACTCCAAGAAAATGGAAGCGTTTTCTTGGAGGACTACGAAAACACCACATGTTCATGAGTTATTCAACTACCACCATTCGTAAATGGAAGCGATCCCTGAATCACGGAATGTCCCAAGCGATCATCACTACAATCGACACAGTTCATAAATATGGGCGACCATTTCGATAGAGAGAAACGAAAGCGAGATGTGCTGGGGCCGGCATTAGTGTTGAAGGCGAAACATCCATGTATCCAAATAATTTGCATAACAATGTGTAATTTTTACCAACTGCCCGCCATTTTTTTTACGGCAGGGATTTAGGTGAATTACAACCACAGTAATGCTGATATATTTGCAAAACTTGGACCACATGTCAGATCCAGCCGCGTCTACCATTTCCGGGGACTCACGTATTACGCTCAGCCCCCACTAAAGCCCTCGTTCTGCTTTTTTGTAGCCTACACTGGATCATGTCGATTAGTTTCAAAGTACAATTATTATTCTATCCAATCTATACCTGAATAACGTTCTTTAGTACTGATGAATTTCGAATTTCGAAGGATGTGAACATCGTGACCGGTTGAATTTAGCTGACAACTTTATGTCATGAAAAAGCTAAACATAATTCGTAGCATGGCAAAGGTGTATCTCGTGTAGCTCACATGTGCTCACACTTTTGAGGCCGTCGACATAGATCGCAGCCCATTGCATATTTTGACATATACCTGAAATCTTCGGAACTAATACTATCAGGAACTACAAAGTGATTTGAAATTCCCTGCTCTCCTAAAGTTGAACTACAAAATCTGTCAAGCAAAATAGAAAAAATAATATTGCAGTGTCCACCTGATTTTGTGACAGCATATCTTCCCTACGTCATTACTGGCGCTGTGATCACCTTTTTTTGCACTATCATGTGTATAGTGGGCATCAGCTACACTATAGTGTGAGTCATTTTTAATTGAAATTTTTTTTAAAGAATTAAAAGCCTATTGTGCTAATACCAGAGCTCATGAGAACTTTTCCAGGAATAAACGAGCCGAAATAGCGCGGTTACACCAGATGTGGCAGATACCCTTCATTTCTCTTACGAGCATTGCAGCAGAGGTTTGCAAGTAGCTTCTTCGTTTAGGTTTAATCTTTTGTAAGTGTGGCTATCTGTGATTCGGAAAATAGCAAAAAGACTTCATCGGGCACCATTGGCTCTTCATCAAGTTTTGTCTCGCTCAAAGGATCGCGAAAAGAGGTTTTCGTGTGCTTTTCTTACGGTATCCTTGGCAAAAAATTTCCCACAAAGAGTTTTTATGCACTGCTGTTGGGGCCATGCACTCACAGGTAGCTGGATTATCGACAGTGGAGGTTACATGTTAAAGACGGCGCTGAACCATTTCATCACATGTTTTGGGTATGTCGAAGAATTCAATTAGCACACAAGCACATTCTAAGTAATTATTTGCACAGGAGTATCCAGATAAAACATGCAAATTTGTGCAACGAAGATCATCACATCATACTTTTTTGGAGAACGTCTGTTTCTCAGGCAAACAGTTTGTTAGTTTTTCCTCCACCACTAACGTCTGTTTATATCCTTGGAATGTTTTTTCTGGTCTAGCAACTAACTGTAACCATTTTCCTCACCTGGACTGGACATAATTTTTTTTCGCATTACTTGCTCATATAAGTTTTTTTGCACCATTTGCTTAGACACTTACGATTCGTCCTCACATGAACGTGCAGGTTGCACTACTTTTCAAAGATAGTGAAATGTCGTTGCGTTTGTACGTGATTTGTGTGCCGAATGGGTTTTGTTTAGGTTCATCCGTAATTTTCATGTTGAACTCTGACGAATTCTTCCGAGTGGTATAGCAACTACTGCGATTAGCAACTAACGGACTAGCCAAACAATGACATTGCTCATATGTAAAACATTCAAGCTCAACCAAGGAACTATCCGAAAGTATGGGAATGATTGAAGATTTCGGTAAATCAGTGATAAAAGCTTAGGAGCAGAAAGCATAACGCCGAATCTAATCGGCGATAGGGAAATTCGAATCATTAAGGGTATTTCTTGAGCGCCAGAGTGCAGAATAACCGCTTTAGTGTGCCACACTATTACGGAGTCCTCCGATGAGTAAGGGTTTGGGCGCTGGGAGCTGTGAAGATGTTACCGACAGTGCTTGAGGCAGACACTCCAAGCGGTGGGCTCGAGTTACGCCTCCATTGACTTGGAGAGGGTACACAGTTTCGCTCACATTGTTATTGGCTGATTCCTTTACACGAAGAAGTACAGTGAAGTGGTTTCGAAAGTGTAGGCTGTGGTGACTGAAATAACAACCACAATGCTTCCATTCTCCAAATGTTACTAGAAAACAAACTTTCTTTGGTTTTCAGAATAAGAATGCAACTAGTTATCGTTCACTAGAGAGCAATGCGAGCTCATCAAAGGCAAATGCGGATGCTTTTTCTGAACGGCGGAACTACTATTTTTATTTACTTGAGGTGCGATAGTATAGAATCTTTCAATACATTTTAAGCTAATGCATTTCAATGTTTCAAAACCAATTTTCCTTTAACCTTGGCATGACCAATCCACAAGTAACCTTCCTTTGATAAGCTTACACAAGATTGATAAATGATTTCTATTAGGCTAACCTTCCAACGTCTTCGTCTTCATCAGAGCTGATGATCCGAGTCTATCCATTACTCTTATCAAAATCCATTGCCCTGTATAGAAGAGCATCGCCGGGTGAGTTTGCCTCATTCGAAAGATGCTCCAGTAAGGAAGGTCCGATTCGATGCCAGACGAAGACGCAAGGTCGAGAAACCGAGCAATTGAAAAAATGAAAATTGAAAAAAAATTAGTCATTGACTCTGATCATCGGCTCTGATAAAGACAAAGCCGTCGAAACGTTAGCCGAATAGAAATCATTTACCAACCTCGTGTAGCCTGATCAAAGAAAGATTACATATTAACTGCATTTCGACTCCGGGCTGTTACAATCATATGACAATGAACAGTTTGGTGCCTTTATTAGTGGTACTTTATAACTTAAGAGTCAGTACAGGGTTAATGCAGAAAAGTAACTCAAAACAGTTGTTGCCCTTCTACGTTGTACGTAGACTTATGTGGTCCTTGCTTTTGTTTTCAAATGTGGCTTTTTGTAATATCACAATTAGCATCGCTACGATATAACTGGCGAGTTCAGTTTTTTCAAGAAATCCGAAGAGTCGGTGACGGATGTCTCAAGGTTCACTTGCATCGCAATCCCATGTGTCTGTTAAATCACTTGAAGACTGTTAACAATCGTACATAATTAATCACCGATATCCTTTGTATCCACGATATTGTGGAAATTGTGTTAGTCCATGTAACATGCTGATGATTGATAAGAAGCTAAAATTTTTGTATTTGAAAAGAACACCTTTTTATCTAGGTTCTCGTCTACAGATATGTTACAAAACGTCTTTTCTACTGGGTATCGCTTAGTGAAAACCTAAATTTCAGACATTAAATGAGTGCAAGGGTCTACCCTCACTATCCTCTAAACATAAAGGATAAAAGGATAAAGCTCTTGGCGTTGATTAACCCCTGAGGGAGGCGCCATGCATTCGACTTCATTAAGTATCGTTGGAGGTGATTGAATGCATATCTAGCCTTTACAACGACTCGTGGCGGCCTACTGATGTATCATGCTAGTGCTGCTATCCTCCCAGACAAGTCTGGTACCAATTTGCCGACCCGGAAGGATGGAGGACTTGGTGGAGCATAGGCACAGGTATCGACTCCACATGTGTGTCGCAGTGGCGCCTCCAACCACTGCGCCTCTTGTAAACATACTTCTACACACTTGCTTGCATGTAAGGAGCCAGAAAGGTTTCCAAGCTCAAATCACCTCGCGCAAACGTCGAAATTCCAATACGTTAACTTTGCGACTTTAGTAAAAGTAGATGTGTTTCTCAGCGAAGCTTTATCGTTAAAATGAAAACTTCGAATGACACCGTATATTAAAAAATGTCATTCGTAAATGTGTCAGCATGGTGGTGCTTATATTATCGGGAAAACACATATGAGAACAACTTTAAATCCAACGTGCTTAACATATCTCGACTATAAGAGTATAGAATTTTAAGAACGAACCGGTAGCAGCTCACAAACACAAGGCCAAAGTTCGACTCACTGAATGCGATGCTGCGAAATTTCGAAAGGTAATATCATTTCAACGCTTGTTTTAACAACAGTGAAAAGGAATTGGAAGTAGAGTTTTCAGATGCGCCAAATAGAAAACGACAACGTTAACCGCTTCATTGGGATTTCTTACGATGGCCCACAAATGTTGTCACTTTGGCGGCACTGCTCAAGAGGGAGCATCGACGATGTTCTGATGAAGAGCGCAATAGTTATGGATGGCTTTTTTGTCTTCTCACTGTTCAGTGATATAGTGAATGTAAGTGTTCTAGCGTGAACCAGCGCAGGTGGCAACTCCATTTTCTAACCATAGTGAGGTACACATTCACTGGCGTAGTGGAGCTACCTTGAATAGTCGATTTTACTTGTTTGAGACTTGATGATGCAATGCTTCCTTCTTCTAAGCAGACTATAAGGCGTACCTGGAAAGTGCTCCTAAAACCTTTTTAAGAAAACTGATGACGATATTTTGAAAACATGTGAAATTCAAGGGAATCTCGTTTATTCATCAATCGTTCTTACGCTATCACGGTTATCTTACCTCCACGTGTTGTTTTGTTGACGATCGATGGCAGGTGAAAGTGTCCGACTATGGGATAGAAAAACTTCGTCTTCATGATAAACGAAGTTTGTGTGGTAAGTGAGTTTCAGTTGACAAAAAATTTGTGCCGATATGGTGTAAAAGACAAAAAAAAGGTACAGCTGTGCTGATCAATTCCTTTGTATAGCGCCGTGAATATAAATTCATTAAGCATGGTAGAAGTGATAGCACGCATAGTCTAAATAATAACTGGAGATGAGTAGCTATTGTGCAAACACAATGATTCTATGCAGTGGAGAACTCTGGTATCAATTTGACGACTTTAGAGTGATGGAAGACGTGGCTCAAGATCAAACCAAGGACAACATGATTCACAGGATCACATGCGCATTATAATGTAGAACCAAATATAATTTGAAAGGCAGTACACATTGGAAACTGTAAAATTCTCGACAGTCAAGGCTGAAAATATTTACCTATGAGCTCATTTGAGCGTTCCGGATTAAGCTTGCTATTTACTTACAATTTTATGGTCTTTTCCACCTTTTTTCACTCGCGGCCAATTAGCACTTTTCTTGAAGAAACCTTCTAAATCCAGATCCTCCGTTCTAATTATATAGCTTATTTTCCTGCACAGCTAGGATATTTGTGGTAGAGTGAAGGTGTAACGATTTATCAAAACTATCCATAACCCAATGAACTCTGAACAAAGCGGAAGCGTTGTTCTACCGCTCTACACGTGATGTTTTCTCGCTCTCCAAGGTTTCTTTCATTCGTCTGCTCAGCAGCTTTTTTGAGAGGTAAGAATGGTCTCGGTGTTGCTTCCCATTTGTTTGGATCTCTGTCAAGTACGCTCTTTGAAGATGAATTTAGTCTAAGTTTCGCCTAACAATGAGGCACACCATTTACGTTGCCAATCGACCGAATTCATAATTCGCGGAAACGTGCTTAAGAATGTCAGTGAAAGTGAAAAACTTGTGAGTAAACTAGTATGAAAAACACAAATTGAATATCTCCACATACTCAAGGCTGTGGTCATCGATAGGGGGTTCTGCAGAACATTTATGGTGATCAGACGACTGCGCTAAAGACTCTTCTTGACCACTACTCCATAAGGAAAAAAGGAAGGCACCCAATTTATTTTTTATATTCGCTGCTTACTAAAGTTTCTTTTGCGGCAAAGCATTATGCGAAATATAACCACGGTTATGCTGAGGTATTTGCAAAATTTCGGGCCAACTGGATTCAATGCCGATTTGTGCTCCCCAGATCAATCCCGTTTACGGGTCATTGCTGATGGCACTAATCGATAGAAAACTAGCTGAGAGACAGACGAAACGAAGGACCCGCATGTTGTGATGGTGATCGCGTTTGCCTCCGGAAAGGGTAATAGCACGTTCGTTCCCACCATAGGCACATATGGTCGGAAGTTTTGCAAATATCTCACCATTATCGTGATTGCATTTCGCATCATACCCTGCCCTGAAAATTTTTTCCCTAAATAGTTTCCATTTCTATGTCATCTCAAGTCTCGTATATTAACTGTCTACTTGTAATAGTCATAAATCTATCTTTCGACATTCTACAGATTGTTTCTTAGTGATCATCTCATGAACTGGCCTCACAGTTGTGGGGAAAGAACTTTGTCACTTTTTTTGACAACCTTTTTTCTTGGACGGCAATTTGGACATTGAATAAGCAGCTGCCAGGTGCAAACAGTCTTCAGCATTTACCACTCTAATCCGCTTTTTGTACAAGCTACTGTATTGTTACCATACTTATTTTCTGTAAAACCTTTTCATTCCTTCAAAACTCGGCTCATTACAGAAGGAATATAGGGAGCACTGTTCCAACACTCAAACAGAGTGTTTGAGTCTTTGTTGTATCATTCCTTCTACTTCTATTCAGTAAACACGTGTTATTTCATTTCTTTATTTATGTACAAGCTGACGTTTCGGAGGATTTCACCTTCCCCAGAGCCTGGAAAGGTCAAGTTGACTGCAATCTACACGGCGAAACATCATAACAGAGAAGGTCCATAACTAAACAGAGAAACCGCAAAATCAAGATTTCTATCACATTGAACACAGTTTTGCACAGCCACAGCTTTCTATGAGGCTTCCGCTGAGTATGTCGCGTGAAGACCACCCGCACAGAAATCACATGGGAGCGCAATGTGCCTCTCTCATCAGAATGACAAGTTTATATACTGTCCAATATCACGCGTAATAATGAGGCAGGGTTTTTTTTTCAAAATTTTGAAGTAGGGGTTGCGATCCTCGCGCAAAAATCGAGAACACAAGCGCATAAAACTCTAGAGGCATTCTGAATTAATTCCAAGAATCCGAAAATGAACCGCATGGAGGAATGCCTCTTTATCACGCGTGATATTGGACAGTATATAAGCCTGTTATTTTGATGAGATGGGCACAATACGATTCCGTATGAACTCTATGCGGTTGGCCTCCACGTGACATATTTAGTGGAAAACTCATAGAAAGCGGTTAGTTTGCAAAAACTCTGTGTTCAATGTGATTGAAATTTTGGTTCAGCATTTTCTCTGTTTGGTTATGGAGATGTTTAGCCGTGTAGATTGCAGTCAACTTGACCTTTCCAGGTTCTGAGAAAGGTGAAATTTGCCGAAATGTCAGCTTGTACATAAATAAAGAAATAAAATAACACCTCGTGTTTGCTGAATAAAAGTACAAAGAATTATTCAATCAATGCCGAGGTTAATAGAAATTCGGACGTGGAAGTCTTTGTTGTGTCAGTGCCTCAGCATCTCCGCATGCCGATGCTCCCGTTCCTCGCTCAAATGCTTCGCTCATACACATCCACCCAACTAGGTATCGTCATACTGTTAATATTGTATTGCTATTATTGCTAAAAACAAGTCCCACATGGCAAAGTTGTACAAAGTCCAACACTCCACCTACAGTTGGCGGACAGAGAACAAATCCCGCCAACTGCTATCGTATATTCCACTGGCCAACTTGCAGTACTATTTTCTAAATTCTTGAATAATGAAACGTTGAGTATCCTTCTTAAGTGAAACCTACATATAAAAACCTCTATAAAACCTCTATATGAAACCTCTATAAAAACGGCAGACATATCTATATGTCAGAGCTTCAAGAGACTACATTTATGAAATAAGCTATTAAAGATCGTTTCAAATCATACGAAAACTAAAACGAGTTTTTGATTTGCTACCTTGCATTTATCCTAGAGACTTGTACATGCCGTCTTTCGGTCATTGAAAATAGACAAGTTTTATGAACAGAATAATGCGTTCCAGATCTTTTATGGACTGCGCCCGAAATACTTCGTGATCCAACAAGCACTGGTTCTCAGGAAGGTGATATTTACAGGTAAGAATCCTTAATGATTGGCTTATTACTAAACACTGAGCGTGCGTGCTCTTTACACATTAGGAAACATCAGAAGTTTTGTTATTCTTTACTACCTGACAAACTTTGGCATAATATGTTTGAAAAACACAGGTTGCCTTCACAGTAAAACCAAGCAGCACTTTTAGTTTCGGAATCATTTGCGCTCAGATTGTCACCCGATCGTCGGCATGGAATTTGGATAATCGAAAAGAGAACGAAAATGGTAATAACTTAAGAAACCTCTACCCATTTTTCACCACAAGGTCTCATCTCTTACTATTGTTATCGTTTCTCATTGTTTTTATCATCAAGTGACTCAAATGAGCATTGGAATTCACAATCCGACCTTGTTGGAAACTAAAACTGCTCACCATTTTCACGTAAAAGGACCGTTTGTTTGATGCCAGAGTAAACAATGAGAGTTTGGGACCATTCTTGGGTAACTGGTTGGTGTTCACCACTGCTTCCCTCATTCCTACCGTCTATTTATGAATTACCTTACTTCATGTGAGAGGAAAATGAGGAAAAACGTTATTTAAACAATATAAACAGAAAACAGTCTACGAAGGCCTTAAAAGCACATGCACATCTGATTCCACTATTAGACGAAAGGCAAACGACCTGTATCCTTATGCCTTTTCTTTTCAGAGCTAATTTACATGATTAAGAAAGGCGGTTACAATGCTCCACGTCCTTCTTTAGAAGACCACAATATCATGGATATCAACCCAGAATTGGTGATCCTTTAAGCTTTTCCTTCGCTTTAATTTCTATTCCACTGCAATCAAGGCTTTGAACTACGGGACAGGATGTAGGAGTGAAAAATTACTAGCGACAAAAGATAAAAGGATAAAGCGCTCTGCGTTTACGAAATCACTGTAGGATCCACCATGCACTCGACTTCAAGAAACATCGTATGAGTTAATTAAGGTTTAGACGATCCGTACAACCACCTGCCAATGCCTATCGATATACGAAACTAATCTTATGTCCATCCAAGCAAGTTCATTTTCAATTTGCCGATCCCAAAAGATGATGGCTTGTTGAGTGGGGCGGAGGATAGAACCCGTGTTTATTTATTGCAGGACATCCCAAACCATTGCTCTGCGAGTACGTGGATTGATTAATTGCAAATAATCTCATTTGCGTCGTTTTCTTCGTCGTTTGTTCAGCAATCGCGAGGTTTTAAACAGCATACATTTACTTCCATAAAAAACACAATACAATACAACGCTAGCTGACGTTTCGGCAGTATCGCCTTCTTCCGAGCCTGGAAGGGTATACTGATATACAATCTACTGTGCCAAACGCTTCAATAACACTTACACAAAGACGAAAGACTCTTTGGTAATTACATGATCAACAACTTCTCGAAAAAACCCACCGCTTTTTTTCGTGATTCCCAATGAGGAAGTTTAGAACAGCTGATTATAGTCGCATATGGTTGACGACTGCACCATCCCACATCAAAAATCGATGTGAACATACGGGGTCAGGTCGCATATGGCCTCTGGGCATTCCTCCCTACTATTCGTTGTAAGGTTCTTGGCATTTATCCAAAAAGCCTCAAAGAGTTTTCGCGCTGGTGTTTTGGACTCCTGTGCAAGGATATTGACTTTTACTTCAAAATCGTCTCCGCTATGCTTTTGTATCCTATGCGTGCCTAGTGGGGTGCTTCGTCTTAGTTTTCGTTTGCCATCTAGGTGTTCTTTTATACGGATACACAAAGGTCTGCCCGTTTCGCCAATATATTCATCTCCGCAATTGTTACAAGAAATCAGGTATATCGTACCTGAACTCATGCAATCACCGTCCCTGCCGTAAGGGCAAATTACGCAATTTGTTGTTTCACATAGACGGTTATACAGGCGGTTGCGAACTAATTGGCGGCTTAGAGTAGCCGGTAGTATTTCAACTATCGCTACCGATTCCTCTAGACCTGCCCTTCTTAAGCATCGTTTTATAGCTACGCTTACTTCATCGCTTATAAAAGGCAACATAAACGGGACTCTCTTTTGACTAAGTGTTTCGCGTGGACGCGTCGCTCTGCTTCTAAACTTATCTCGTGGGGTTACTGTTTCGTAGCCATTGGAGATGACCATTTGCTGAGCCAAGTCGCGCGATTCTTCCTTTAGTTGCCTGGTAGTGCACGCAGAGGTGGCTGTTCGAAACATGTTTCTCACAATCGCCCTCTTTGTGTGTGAAGGGTGGGAAGGAAGGAAATGAACAAGAATGTTCTTGTTACTTGGCTTTCGATACCACTTTGTCAGGTAATCGCTACTTGATAGGTTTATTTGAACGTTCAAAAACGGAAGCCAGTTTTTTCTCGCTTTCTCCCGGGTGAACTTTATGTACTCAGATTGCTCGTTCATTAATTTAAAGCATTTGTCCATCTCCTCTTGCGTAGAGAAGACGACAAAACAATCATCTACATATCTGCAATAGAGTAGTGACTGAAGATCGAGAACTGGGGTTCCTATCTTAGATCAACCCCATTTTGACTATTATCGGAAGCGTAAGGAATTCGTTTGCGGTTGCTTCTTGAAGCTGAGACATGTGAATTAGCCAAAAGGTTTTCGAATTTTCGTTGTGAAGTTATTTTGACATTAGGTCTAACAAAATCGCGTATCAATATTGACCCACCAACTATCCTCCTCCAAAGGCGATCCTCCAAATACAAAGCACAAAAATGTTCCTTCGTTGCACACTTCATTCTGGCAAACATCTCATTCTGCTTGCTTCGTAGTGCAGCTCGAGGTAGTTCCATTTCGATGCCTCGTACTTGTTGGCTGCCCTCTGGTTGATCGCATATCTCGTGAAGTCGCTTTCGTTTTATAAACTTCGGCACGACTCGATGTTGAAAACAGCGGCGGAGGAAGTTGATTTGCTGTCTAGCTAAGACGATCTTCTGTCTTAGTGACAATGCTTCCTTCACAAGTCGAAAGTATTTTGCTGGTACATCTTGTAATAGTTGCTAGAATCGGCTTTCTATTAACCTCAGCACTGGAATATGAATGCGTCGTTTTCTTGTTCCGCAATCACGAGGTTTTTAATCTCATTTGCATTATTTATCTGACACAAGGTTGGAAATGTGAAGCAAAACACCCACAATCTCTATAGGGATTGAAAAGCGTTGCATTCCTAGACTTCCCTATCTTTGGAACTATCAGAATTATGTTGCTGAGATATTTGCAAAACTCTGGACCGCAGGTGTCTATGGTGGGGAACGAACGCGCTATTATCCTTTCCGGGGAGTAACGCGTTCACCACCACACCATGCGGGTCCTTTGTTTATAGGATAATAGCGCGTTCGTTCCCCACCATAGACACCTGCGGTCCAGAGTTTTGCAAATATCTCAGCAACATTGTGGTTGTATTTCGCTTGGTAACCTGCCATGAAAATTATAGAAGGCAGAAAACAAAACGTTAAAACATTGTGATTTCAACTACAGCCATAGCTTAACTGGGTTCTATGCCGATTTGCGCTCCCCAGATCAACCCCGCTGACGGGTGATTGCTGTGGCAAAAAAGATCGATAGAAATAGCTGAGAGACGTGCGAAACAAAGGACCCGCATGGTGTGGTGGTGAACGCGTTACTCCCCGGAAAGGATAATAGCGCGTTCGTTCCCCACCATAGACACCTGCGGTCCAGAGTTTTGCAAATATCTCAGCAACATTGTGGTTGTATTTCGCTTGGTAACCTGCAATGAAAATTATAGAAGGCAGAAAACAAAACGTTAAAATATCAGAATTATGTTTGTTGATGAGCCTGATATTAACTAGAATATAAATTACTTTGAACAAATGAGCATTCTTAACCGTGTTAGGTGCATGTAGAGCACGTTCGGAGGCGCCGTACAACACGTGGCATCGATCCCTGCGCCCGTGGTCCACCAAGCCTTCCATTCCACCGGGGTTGCCAGACTGGTAGCAGACTTGTCTGGAAGAATAGCAGCACTGGCTCGATACATCGGTAGACCACCGCGAGTCGTTGTAAAGGTCGGAATGCATTCAATCATCTTTAACCGATGCTTAATGAAGTCGAATGCATCGCGCATCCCTCAGAACTGATCAACGCCGAGAGCTTTATCTTCTCTATTTTAACCGTATTAGGTATTCAGCTCCACATGATTCGCGATAGCTGGGTAGAAAAACCATTGGAACGACCTCCAATAAAGACGGTAAAAGAGTGGATGCGGACCATGAATACCAGTAGGTGAGGATTTGTTCCTTACAGACTTTCCTAAGAACGCAGTCAGCCTGCCACCTGCAGAAATTGTCGTGCTCATCTAGCAAACCTAATAACCCACGTTTTGCAATACAAGAATGAGTATCTCTTGAGTTCTCATAAAATTCAGTCATCGTTATATTACATTATTAACGACAACCACTTCAAAATTCTTCTAAAAGACATCCCATAATAGACAGTTCCAATGAAAAGCAACTCCTCATAACTTTCTACTTTGAAAAGTAGAACTCTTCAGGTCGAAAAACCTGATGGATCATGTTTTCACAAAGCTTGAATCATATGCTCTTACACTAGAGACTGAAGTGGCCGATCGGACCAAAGAATTGCTAGAGGAGAAGAAGAAGAGTGATATTCTGCTCAGTAGGATGTTGCCAAGGTAATTCTAACATAATTATTCTCCTTGTCTATAGTTTTGTAATTAATGAAATCGTCCTGAAAATATCAGGAGCTTTTGAATTTAACCATGTATTCAAAAAATTTCTTTGCTAATTCTGTATTCTGCTTCCGAAAAAAAATGAAGAATGCTAGTTTTTTAGACATTTCATTTAGTATCCGAGCCATCTAACATTTGTTAGAAAGAGGCTCAATAAACCTGTATAGTAAGGTGTCAGCATAATCTTTGCACTACGATTAGGTGTACACGTCACATTTTTCTAGACAAATCACTGAGAAGCTGAAAATTGGACATTCTATAGAACCAGAGATGTACGAAAGCGCAACGGTATTCTTTTCTGACGTCGTCTCATTTACAACAATAGCAGCACGAGGAACGCCTATGAACGTGTGCAGAATTCCTCTTGAATTAGGAGTTCTTTGTTCTGGTTTTAACCCTTCACTACATTCTGAATGCTAATTTTATTCAAAATTATTTTTTACAATGTTTGTTTAGGTAATCAATCTTCTCAATGACCTCTACACACTATTTGACAGTATCATTGACAGACATGATGTATATAAGGTTTGGGACAGTGCGGTTTTTATTTTATGCCATTATAAAAATCTCGGCGGTTATGGACCATATATCTAGGTCGAAACAATTGGCGATGCTTATCTTTGTGTTAGCGGAGTACCTAATCGAAATGGAAATGAACATGTGAAGGAAATCTGCAGCATGTCCCTGGGATTTATGGAAAGCCTCATTGACTTCTACATTCCTCACCTGCCCGGCGAGAAGCTCAGTTTGCGCGTAGGGATACACACTGGTTAGTGTTTTTTCTTGCTTTAATTTATTATAAGCTTTTCTCAACGTAACGTTATCAGCCTTGTTTTTCAATTTCCTCCATGAAATTAGTGGTGCAGCGCAGTGTTTAGAGGCACCTTGCACTTCACATTGGGTCGATCCTCCCACATTAGACCCACTAAGCTTCTAATTCTTCCGGCTTCGCAAAATTGGTTCCATAATTATCTGGAAGGATAAATGCATTAGCTCGATAAATCGGTGGGCATTGCGAGTCATCGTGTCGGCCAGATATGAATTCATTCACCTCTAACGATGCCTAATGAAGTCGAATGCATGGGGCATCCCTTAGCGATTGGCCAACTTTTCCGCGAAATCGGCCCTAATTAAATTATATTGTCACAGTCGAGTCATATGTCTTTCAAAAATGAAGTTTAGGCGCGGTTGTCGCTGGTGTCGTTGGCCTGACGATGCCTAGATACTGCTTGTTCGGCGATACAGTCAACACCGCCAGTCGGATGGAGAGCAACGGAAAACGTCAGTTTTCTCCTGTCTCCAAAAATTCTGCTGACCAAAGGTTTTCTAAAATAAGATAAGGAGTTATCGTCGTAGGCCTATGCTTTTTTACTTTACTTTGAAACATCTAGTTGTAATCAAGTTCTATGCTAACAATCACTGTCCTCGTTTTCGTGTGAAAAATTTCAAGATCATTTTTATGACATCGTATCCACTACTTTATCTACCGCGTTGTTATTCTCAATGCCCTAGTCCTAGCCGTTAAATCTTGTTTTTTCTATCGATTATCATTCGAAGTGCTAAGGTTGCCTACAATACACACATCGTCGTTGGCTCAATCCTGTGCCTCGGACTCACTAACCTACTATTTCTGGCATGGTTACCAAATTGGTATCAGATTTTCTGCGAGAATATCAACATTGAATTGATATATCACTGTGATTCTTAAAGTCGGTTTACCGTAATTTTGTGGTCAGAGGCTGGAACAATATTCCGTTTCCTTGTTCGCAGTGGAACCGTAATTAAACGAGTGCCATATACGTTCCCTCGTGGTCGTAGCGATATCCACTTGCAACAGTAACGATTTCCTTGTGAGTGATCATAGAATAAGATTACCAAAGCTAATCCGGACAATTTAATATGGAAGCGAATTTTCCATGTTCAAATGCGTTTCTTTGTAAAATCGGTAATCTCATTGAATTCCCTCCCTTGCAAACGTCAGCTAAGTAAACGCTGTTTGCAGCTGGAATGGTACATCTATCAGCTGATGCAAATCGGTTGCTACAGGAAGTGGGAGGATATCAAACAGAACTCAGAGGAGATGTGATAATCAAGGTTTTATGCACATATAACAACTTTAATTGTATAACCACAAAGGTGCTGAGATATTAGCGAACAAAAATCTACAAATATATAAATACATAGTCTGGAACGTGTAATTCTTTACATTCAGCTCCAAATCCACAAATCCGTTTCTAGAGGAAACTTAATTAATGGGTATTGAACTTTTGAAATTGACACATTTTCGCAAGGGAAAGGGTGCCTATCTTTCTATTCTGGGTCGAATAGCAATTCTCTTACATATACTCGAATTCGTTCGACTTTCTCTATGTTGGTTGAGAGTTTTCTGTGCGTGTGGCCTGGAGATGTCTTTTAGTAGAACAGGTTCCGTCTGATTAACAGCTCCATGTTTAAGGTGACGGTTCTTGGAGAATTATGTCGTCTCCCTGGGAATACTTTTCGACTGTTATGATCTTTTCAGTATCTGAAATGTTATTGTGGACGAATCAATCTGACCCACGCGGAAAAGTCGTAACCTTTTTAAAACACAGATTTGACATCATCAAGTGTTTTGTGATTCATTTTACACAAACCCACGGAGAATGTCGTTGATTTTCTATGGAGTCTTTATTAATGGTAAATCACAATCGTATTGAGCAACAAATCGTTTTCATTGCAAAGTAACTCTGAGGAAGAGATTTAGTAATGACGATGTCATTACCATCCATCCAATGAGCACGGCAAGCATTCGTAAGGGCTTTTATAGTTTTACAGTTCCGTTAAGGTGTTCCAAAGTGGTAGCTTTGCTTTTAATCCTATATTCTCTTCACTGTTTAACCACATTTCGTTGGTCGTCTTCGTTTAATGTCATATGTCGTAGGATTAGCTTTCGCTGCACCTGCCAATATTTCACTTCGCGATTGTTCGTATACGCATTTCTAGCATTTTTATTTCACTAGCCCAAACCTGAACACTTATCACTTCAGAGGTAAATACATTGAAAGAGGGTACGAAGACAAGTTTCTTAAAATCGCTTGTGCTATAAATCATGATACTTCTTTCGAAATTGACACGTTACAGTTTAAAAAGATGAAGCCAAATTTATTTTCCAGACACTACCATGTCTATGAAAACAAGTGCTGTTTATTATTCTATGACCTTTAAACTTTATGTTCAGGGAAAAGGCGTCCTGCAAACATACTGGCTGAAATGCCGATCGGAAGATGGACTAGGGCCGTCGAGTTCGATCAACAAAGACCATGTCGCTACCACAAAAGACAAACGTCGTTCAAACCCTGGAAAACTATATCTCTGAGGAGACAGTTGAACTTTGATGTTTTTTTGGCACAAATAAAGGATTTAGTTAATTTTTTAATTTTTTCGTTAATTAGTTATTGTTAGTACTATAAATTATATTAAGAAGAGTTCCAAAAGCAGTGTTTGACCATCCCAGTGGGATGCGCCATGCATTCGACTTTATTAAGTATCGTTGTAGGTGGTTGAATGATTATCTGGCTTTTACAATGACTCGCGGTGGTCTACCGATGTATCGAGTCAGTGCTATTATCCTCCCAGACAAGTCTGGTACCAGTTCGCCGACTCCAAAGGAATTGGTGAGCTATAGGCATGGGGATCGATTCCACATGTGTGCTGCAGGGCACTTCCGGAAAACATAGCTATAGTTCATATTAATTCGGTGGTAACACATCTTATCGTTGGCGCCTTGTACTACGTTGAAACAACTGAATAATAGAAATTGGCTAATGTCACGAACGTGTTAATAAGGTGGAAAGTCCAAAGATCGCTGTGACCCAACAATGCCTGCCTTCGGCTTAGTTCATAGAGTCTCGTACTCTTTTCATATCAAGAAGTTCCAAGCTTTTTAGCGCTTTTTTCGCACAAATGACAAGGCGCACAAAATCTATTTAGGCTTTATGTATTCTTTCTTGATAAGCTTGCACGAGGTTGATAAATATATTTATTTTCGGCTAACGTTTCGACGTCTTCGTCTTCCTCAGAGCCGATGATCCGAGTCGATGGTCCATGATTGTTGTTCGTCTCGACGTTGCAGCTTCGCCTTCGTGTCGAGCCAAGTCTTCCTCAGTGAGCCATCTTCTCGAATGAGGCATCCTCACTCAGTGATGCCCTTTTATACACGATGCTGATGGTGGATATATAATGATAATGTCTGGTGGTAACAACTTGTGTTTCTTCCGGGCATACATCATTGCGCACATCGTGCAGAAGTCGGTGTTTTTATCAGCTAGCACAAAGCGTATATCGAAATATTTAGGCTTTCTAACACAAAGTACAAAAGGATATACTTTGGAAGAGTTGAAGTTTTGTATGAAAGTGTCCCCTGGCCAACCAGTGTGCAGAACACTAAAAGTTGGAACGATGTTTGTTGGAAGCCAAACACTCTTGGATTCGTTGGCTGGCTTCAGGTGCTTTATTTCAATTATGATTCTGCACCATGCTTCTCTTCCCGTTCTAGAAAACAAAACCATTATACATGTAGCAAATCTACGAAATTTTTTAGAACATATGCTTCAGCCGTTTTCATTGCTAGCGATCGCATTACAAGTGAAGGGATACTTCCTGGTTTGAGCCCTGAGCCCAATACCAATAGCCCCTTATTTAGATGAGGCCTCAGCACGTAGCGAAAACTCGAAAACATCGCTTTCCCACAGTTTTCACCATGGAGATAAACTCATTAGATTGGCGCTGACAAAAAGCAAGGCTTTAATAGATTGCATTTATAAATTTTATAGACTGATATATCGCACCCGTATATAGTTACACACGTGCGAAGATGAAGCAAATAGTGGATCGAAATTGAGAATTTGTTCTGCACCAGCATACCGATAAGTTCAACGTGGATTTTGAGTCGATCGCCAAAAGAGAAGAGACGGCGCGACTTTTGGTTCAAGCTCATGAAAAGAGTGGGGTGATCGGCTGCCTGAGTTTATCACGACTACCAAGACCATTCATGGTAACTTCAATTTCAGAAGCCCCGAAATCAACGCTGGACGTTGGTGTCTCTTAGTGGAGAGTGGCATAACGAAATAAACCACGTCATAGTGAATCGAAGGTTTTGCCTAACCGATGTCGTTGTCGTCCTAAAATTCTATACCGGATCAGACTATCGGGTCTTTTAGGCAGGATTTTATTTCTAGCGGAAAGAAGAAAAGCCGTTAAATTTAAAAAACGAAGTTTTAAAAAGTAGAAAATAACCATAAACTGAGAATTATCCAGTTCTTTATAACTTATCTGCTATTGGGAAGATATCGCTCTTCACAACGTCGGCGAAGAATGCGATCGGTTCATTAAGCATCCTCACGTTGGCACCATGAAACCTGAGAGTTTGGAAGTCACCAAGAAACGTTTGTCCCCAGAAACACTGGAGCTGATACGCCAGCGCGGAATCGCATGAGGTGCAGGCAACCGCGAACCAACGTTCGAACTTGCAAAACGCTGCGGACAGGCCGTAAAGAAAGATCTTAAAGAGAGAAGAGCAGCAGTAATGGCCGAAGCTGCAGAGTCTGGGAAAAACATTCGAAAAACACACCGAAGCTTCGCCAATTATAAAATTGTCGTACCAAATCTTTTTCCAAACCATCTTTGCTCAAGTGGTTGTCGTTCGTCCAGTTTTCTGTCAATCCTGCTTACTATGTCTCTAGTGAAGTTAGTGGACGACAGACAGTAATCACACTGAGTGATAGCTGCCAATATCGTAGAGGTCACCCTTCTTCAACATTTAGGATAGCTTTGCTGATTTTCCACTGAGTAGGAACGATGCTTCAAACAGCAAACGTGTAAACAGCCGAGCCAGCGTGTCTATGAGAGTGATTGGAAAGGCCTTGAAGTGTTCAAATTTTATCATTACCAGACCTCCTGTCGTTCAGTTCCTCACCGACGAAGTAGCATTGAGGATTTCGGAAAGGAGAACCGGAAGAATGACATTTCCATTTTCCGCTATTTCGTATAAGGAAATGAGGGCTTGGCTATCGAAGAGATTCAAGTAAAAGTCGTGAACGATTTTGTTGATTAACTTTCCGCAATGTGTAGCTGGGTGGTATCGGGGTGCAATTATCTTATTTTTGTAAGTGGCAATGCTTCAGTGAGCTTTGCCAATGCTCTTTCCAAACTCTGCAGATTCAACCATAACTGATCCTATTCTCTCGTTAAGATCTTCTTTCGTCGCCTGTCTGCATTATTTTACAAGCTCGGACGTGAAATTTCGGTTGCATGTAGCTCGCCCGTGCGATTCCACTCTGAACGATGAGTTCAAGTTTATTGGAGGCAGACATCTCTTGACAACTTTCGAACTTCCAGCTTTTAGCGCTAACGTGAAGATATTGGATGACACGATCGAATTTTTTGTCTATGTTATAAACAACGACAACTTTCCAACAGCCGACTAAGGAACTGAGGAAATCTCAGTTTGTGATAGTTTCCTTCTTTTTTGAGATTTCATTTTCTTGCTTTAGAATCTTTTTCTCCTTTAAGCTAGAAATTAAATCTAACACAAAAGAAGCGACGGTTTGACTCGTTTAAAATTTTGAGACAACAACGACACCGGTTAGCTAAAACTTTTGGTACACTACGCGATCTACTCCGCTATGGCACTATCCACTGGGAGATTCCCATGTCCAGCATGGGAATGGGATTTCTGGGATAGCGAGTTAATATGGATGGTCTTGGTCGTCATGACAAACTCAGAGAGCCGCTCACCCTGCTCGTTCCATTTTAATCCGCTGGTCCCAATGTGACGTTCTTCAGAGGTTTTTCTTGGCCCAATCTTGGCGTTAAGGTCTCCAGTGATAACCTTGAAGAATGTATGGTCTTCTCTGTAGAACTTCTCTAAGTCAATATAGAGCCCCTCGACTTCTTATTCGTCATAGTTTGATGTTGGAGTGTAAGAGATGAAGATTGTTAAAGCCAGCATTGATCCACATCTTTTTAATCGCAAACGTCCGATTCGAGTTGTAAGTTGTTCGAATAAACCGATGTTCATGGACAAACTCGTGTTGACGAGAACGCCGACGACACCGACTCCTCTACTGTCGCATGTTTCGAAGAACGGTTCTTTTCCGGTATCATAGACGGCGTTGAATAGGTGGGTCGTCTCGCCTGTTCCAGTCCGATCCTGTCGAACTTTTCTGTCTTACCTGAATGAGCAGCTTCTCTATTAGAGTATTGAGATGCAAGTGGGCGTTTGTTGCAGACACAAATAGTCACCTTAGTCCTTCGCGGTTTAGGCCGCCTAGAATGGCCCTGAGATTTTAGCGGGCTTTCCGTACTTACCCCACCCAAGACTGCCGTATAGGGGGTGCCATCGCGGCCCTCAAAAAAGCCTCTTTATTCAACTGTTTGGCTTTTTGAGACCTATATGTGGCTTACTGGGTTGTGAAGGTGGAGCTGGTTATACCCAAGGGTAGGCTGGCAGTGTCTCCCAGAGTAGATGGCGAACTTATTTGTTCGAGGCAGCTCATTATTGCCTCCAATATGCTTCCTTTTCATTCGATTTCAGCCTGTTGGGCGGATTGACTCGTAGAACACAAGCCGCATTAACGAAAACACACCCACGCACGCATCCTCGGCACATCAGAAACAAAAAGTTGATCCTTTGGACCCAACTGCGTCTAAAAGATGCATAAGGTCGCTTTTCGTCCGCGATTAACCCCATATCCGTCACCTCTGCATGTTCCTCGTTGTCTCGCGATTAACCGGCATGAAGTGTTTCTATGAGAGATTTACATGGAAAATGAATGGAAAAAGGAAAGAAAAATGGAATGTATTAAGGTTGCAAAAGCGCAAACCTTTTCTTGCTAATGACATGTAAGTGGTAGGAGGAAAGATAAGATATAAAACTATTTGCAATGTTAACTTTTCATTTACTGCCTATTATAATTCTTCATGTCAGCGCATTATGTCTGAAACAACCACAATCATTCTAAGATATTTGCAAAACTCCGAACCGCAGGTGTCTGCGGTGGGGAACGAACGCGCTATTGTCCTTTCTGGGAGTAACGCGTTCACCATCACACAACGCGCGTCCTTCGTTTCGCCTATCTCTCCGTTAGTTCTATCGATAAAGCTATTTATTTTCCGAACATTCTCATATAAAAACGTGTGGGATTGTGCTCTGTGGCAGCGTCAAAAAGTTCCACGTGGCGACTACTCTTGCAAAATTAAGCATTTCTCTTCGAACTAGTGGTTATTTTGTTCTGACGGCTAACTTAAAAAGATATATTACATTGACCGCCATTAAAGAACAGTACTAAGGTATATAAGATTGAAGGACTTCGAAGGGAACAAAACATAAAAGCGTGGTTTTGACCTAACGAACTGACTATGTGCACTGTGGTCAGTGCTCAGGGAGCGATACAAAAAGCTTGGCTTGTTTGCGCATGTGTTGAAATTACGTTTTATGTTTGCTGATGCTTTGTTCTGGGAACTGGCAAAGCAAATATTTTGTGGCGATGAAACTGTGAAACATTTGTTTTTTCCTTAGCAGAAATTTACCACGCTTTACCGTTACAATTACTATGAATATGCGTTTATATTGCTGAGCTTACACGAAGTTTACTCGAGTAACGTCCCGACGATTTCGTCTTCATCAGAGCCGATGATCCGACTTGATGATACGACGGATCTGGGCCACAGCTGTTTGTGTTCTCGAGGTGGCGTCTTCGTCACGCATCAAGTTGGATCTTCCTCAGTGGAGTATCACTCTCGAATGAGCCATACTCACCAGGCGATGCTCTGTTTTCTTCTCACCTTTCAAAATTATGATAACGAAGCTCAGCGTAACTGAAGAGCTCGTTTCCTCGAGCTTCTTTTCAGTGTCCTTGTTATTTTTCCAGGCACATTTTTTGGCTTCTTCTAGATAATCACTAAAGCGAAGCCAATACTATTAACTCCAACAAATTCATGGTACTTCAACCAGTTCACTTTAGAAAGAAGCCTTTTGTTGACGAAAAATATTGCTTAATCCTGTGTTAAATTTTTAAAGCTGGATTTCAATCGGGTAATTTTGGCTTGTTTTCTATTTCACAACCTCAAATACGGATTTGATCCCTCCGACAAAATATCCATTCATTCAACCGTGCGCCGATGTTGAGCTGGACGCTTGTAATACTTCAGATTGCTGTAAGTTTTGTGGTGCCATTTTTCTACTATTCATATTTCGTTTTTATATTTTTTATATTGTAATGTTTTTTCCTAAAAGATCATCCTGTACGAATTCTCAGTTGATTTCAGCGCTTGAGCCATTTTATCTTAGCAAATGGTCTTTTGTGTCTTGAGTCACCTTGGTAGTCCATAGTCGATATAATTGAAAATGTACCTTACTTAGTCTGCTTTAAGTTCGATATCTGGCTTCATTTTGTCGGCACTGAAAATTTCGTAACTTTCTCAAGTACGTTGCTAGCGTTTTAAGTTTTCAGAACTCTCTTGCACACAAAGGCCTTCGCACAGAACCTTTTTATAGGTTCCCTTTTATTAAGAAAGAGTTTTAAATAGCTTAAACTTCGAATCTCTTGTTATAACAACACCTCTCATCTAACCTAATAGTAACGTTATCACACTTATGTCCAATTTAACGAATCCACTGAGAGAAAAAGAGAGGAAGAGAGAGAGAGAATGGCTGAACTTGCACTGAAGTCTATTAAATATTAAATGTCCGAGTATGCAGTATAAACGGTCAGGAACTATGCAAGATCGTGTTATAAACCGTTACAGTAGACACGTATAGCAAAGGTGAAGAAGGTTACAAGCACCCATTTGTCATTGATGACCATCACTTGAAATTTTAAATTGAAACGGATCCATTTGGAACGAATTGTGAAATTGTGATAAAGCGGCATGCAGAGAAAATGATGATTCCAAAGCACCTCGATCCCACCTCAAATTGTGGTAAATTCGTCACGCAGATGGGGTTTAACCATGTCTGAAACAGTAAGGTTATATAACTTCAATGATGATGAGATGTTTGCAAAACTCCGGACCGCAGGTGTATGCGGTGGGGAACGAACGCGCTATCGTCCTTTCCGAGGAGTAGCGCGTTCACTACCACACCATGCGGGTCTTTCGTTTCGCCTGTCTCTCAGCTATTTCTATCGATCAGTGCCATCAGCAATCACCTGTTAGTAGGATTGATCTGGGGAGCGCAGATCGGTAATAAACCAGTCAAGCTAAGCAGGAAGAACCCGCGTGTTTGGCAATGGACTCGTTAGCCCCGAATAAAGGGTAATAGTGCTTTCGTTCCCCACCGCAGACACCTGCAGTCCGGATTTTTGCAAATATCTCAGCATCATTTTGATTGTCCACGCATAATACCCTGTCGTGAAAAATTGTAATGTATGGTAAATAAAAGATTAAAATTGCGAATAAAGACTGTTTACCGGCCTCATGTAAGCGTATAAAGGGGAAGACACGTCGGTGAGTCATACCGAGGTCAAAGGAAAGTCGGTTTTGAAATTTCGTAGAAGTGGTTTTGTCAAAATCTATGTTTTCACATCTCCATTTCTAATCTATAAGATTTATCAAGAAGTATTTCATGTTGGTATTCAACCTTCCGGAGCGCAAGTGCTTAAAAGTAGCTTTGCGTTGATATTTAATAGTGCACCATTCAAAAAAAATATTACTTAAACATACAACAAGATCGGTCCAAAATCCTACACTAATTACTAAAGAGCTGAGCAATGTTTATTGATGACGACAAATTTTCAGAAAGATGTGAGAACTTTATGGTCGCAGTTAGCACAGTGGTAGTGATGAACGTTGTCACAAGCATGGGCTAGTTCGGTTCGGCTGTGGACCAACTATGCCTCTCATCCCTCCGCGTTCGGGAAATTGGTACCGCACTTGTCTGGGAAAAATAATCACCCCCGCAATGCAGCTGGGAACGGTCGAGCCCGGCTATCCTAGAACTCCAAGGAGACTTACTCGACCAGCGTTCTACGACATTCAAAGTGAAATTAAAATTCACATGCAGTTAACAAAGCCACACATAAAAGTTGGAAAACTTGTCTGCATAGACACTGAATGCTAGGAGACGAATAGAATATGAAAAGTGCTGGAATCCGTACAGTAGACAAGAAAACGGATCATATAAAGTAAAAAAAATGTGAGAATTGCCAAGTAGTAGGGGATGATAGTATTCTTACGAAACGAGTGTTTTAAAAAGTTGACCTCCAAAGAGGGTGGTGGAATCCTATATATGAGATTTAATAGATAGGAAATAGTCGCAACCAAAGCTCTTCTCCTTCCGGATTCGGCAAGTTGCTGCTAAGTTTCTCTAGGACACTTCATCAGACTCGCATTTACGCCGCTGTGATCAGCAGCTGGGGAAAAAGAAATAAAGATACCTTTGGTGTTATATTAGGGTTGTTTACGATTTTTCATACCTCGTAAATCTTAGATCCGAAAGCACAAAGTGCGTGAAGTAATAAGCACAGCTTACTTTCGTTTAACACTTCTCACTTCCTAAATTCGTTCTCCGGCCTTGCAAAGAAACGATGAAGTTTTCCTGCACCACAGCTACTGGCTAACCTTTGTGGACTAGTGGAGATTTCGTAGCAGTAGTCAGTGCTACGAATAGTCGACCGACCGTAATTCAGACATCGTGTGTTTGGCAAAATAATGGGAACTTTGAAAGTGAAGGCTTAACAGGGCAGTAAGAAGTGCTGGGATCCGCACATTAGACGAGGTTATGGGTCATGTAAATCATAAAAATAGTAAAATGCTAGTAACAGTAGTACTGCTGGTCTATAATACATCACTGTTTGAAGAACTTCATGGACAGTGGCTACTAGGAAAACGAGTCAAATGCAAGAAATGTTTGTATGAGCACCGTAGACGCCATAACGGGTTTCGTAAAACGATGAAAACTATATATATATAT
>UYYA01004040.1:77493-143634 GCA_900624975.1 Angiostrongylus costaricensis | reverse complement strand
ATATATAGGCCAGATGCGCATTCAATCATATTTAAAGATGCTTAATGAAGTTAAACGCACGGCGCATCCAGCAATAATCGATTAACGTCGAGAGCGCTATCGTTATCTTTATTTAACTTCAAAAAGTTTTTATATTTTAGATGACGAAGATCTTCGTACTTAACACCTTTCCGCTATTACAACGCTGTTTCTATGTTGGCTGTGGAAAAAACCTATGGTGTGGCGTGTCAACAGAATTAGCCCCATCAGAGTGACCGAGACTGACTTTTGACCTCACTATTCTTGGCGTGTTACCTCACTTTCCTGGAGGCATATCTCCGCTATAGGCATATCGCGGGGATCTGAATGACTACAGTGAATTTTACGAGCTTAGCACGAGAAAATATAGCACAGTTAGTTCAAAGTTTGGCATACCTTTCGGTCGGTGCTTCATCCATATGTTCCCACGCTGCACATTGAATGTCTTCGTAAGAACCCATTTCAATTGCACTTAGCAATCGGAGGAACGTCATTGTTTCATGAACATGCGCATTGACTTCGATATGTACGCCTGTATGTTTTGGATCGTACATCATGATTTCAATACCCTTTGGTCTACTTTACCACTCAGCATTACGTACCAGACTTGTTGTAATCAATGGATAGCCTGTCGAACCCAGATTTTATACTGGAAACTTGCTATGAAGTGGTGTTTTAAGGCGACAATCTTGAAAAAAAAACCTTTCCCAGAAGGTAGAACGGGATTACTTACTTGAACTTGAATAGCCCGTCCTCACTGGTTGTGCGAGCCTCAGCGTAATCCTCATTTTTCGGAGATTTACTGGCCAAGCCATTATGGTTTCCTAGAGTTCCGAGGTCAATCTGGCCAAAGTCTGCCCCAGGTCTTCACCATGACAGGCGGTCGCAGCCTTTGTGGATCAGAGGGAGATTTGCCACTATGCGACTTTGATACCAGGATGGTGGTGGATCCTGGTATTGGTTTGTGAATGGTGGGCATAAAAAATATGAAGCATACACCATAGACATATAGCATAGAGAAATTTGCTGAAAGCTAACAACGCCATGGTTAGATAATGGGCAAATTTTATTTTCATTACAGACAAGGGTTATCACACATAACAGGTGTGCAAGAACATGGAAGCACATTCAGGGAAACATTGGAAGAGCGAAAACATTAAAGAGAAACGGAAAATACATGAAGGAACCGTGTAGTGAAGCGATAATTTTAACAAACCGACATGCCGTGCGTCTTGCAATGGCTCATGATCATAAATCTCGATTACAATGCAATTTCGATTGCACTCCAATGACACGCGTTCTGACTAACTCGACAGGCGAATGTGGTCGCTGTCGTAAAAGGTAGGAAAAGCGAGACCAACTCTGGATGAATTCAGAGCAGTAGCCTAGAATAAAGATGAGACTGTTACTATTGAGCATTAAAAAAACCAAAAGACACCCTTAATGGCTATAAATTCCCACATGGCATCTATTCGTCAGGATTTTTGGTTTTTAAGTTCGACAAGATGTTCCAAAATTGTTGCTTTGTCCAATGATGTAGCGTAGAGATGAGTGCAATTGGTGATGCGGAGTGTGTTGCTCAACAAGGCGGGTACTATTGATATACCGTTTCGCCAAACCACAAAATTAGGCAACTACATGTATGCTTAAATAATATTAAAAATTATAAAACAGTTTTGACACGGCAATAGCAAACTCAGACGAGGTCCAAGAGAATTGAGTTCACAAATCAATAGAAACTTTCTATAGTGTCCGTCGAGTGAGAGGGAATTAGAAGACGGTTATGGCGAATATCATACAATACTCACGATGAATATAGACCTCAGTGGTCGAAATCAGTTTAATAACCAATATATGAAAAATTGAGTGGAACAGTTTTAGATCAAAATAGAATAGTATGAACAAATATCAACTATTCCATAGCATAAAAACATTCTCCGTGCCCCTTCCTCTTAGTTCTTTTTTAATTCTGCTGACAGTCTAGACATTCCGCGTGGATCCGCTTCATTTGACATCTTGCACATTGCAACCATTTTCGCTGCCTCTCTTGCATGTTTCACTTCGTGATCTTATGAGACTGCATTTTATAACCGTATTCCAACAGCTTAACTCTAAGGCAACTTAATATAAAAGAGAAAACATTATTAATGCGCAGTCATAAAGCTAATTGTTTTCCCTAATTTCATTTATACATCTCAACGATTTACCGCCTCATCGTGGCTGGGAGGTGTTCCCAGATGTCAGGCTGCGATGTACAACGGAGCTGTCATTCTCCATCAGCGCCTCCGAAGCTGAGAAGAAGTTTGACGTTTTCATCCGGAAGCCCAGATAAGAGTAAACCAAGGCCAGGATACGCAACGGCGCCGATACCAAACTGGTCTCAAAGTCGAAAATCTCGCTCTGATCCACGAAGGCTGTGATTGCCTGAGGTTGTGACCACAGGTGTTTCCTAGGCTAACTTCGAGACCCCAGAAAACCACAGTGGTTAAACAAGCAAATCTTTTACAAGTGGAAATTATGTTGAGGTCCAACCAGCCGGTGAAGACGGGCCATTTAAATGTCCAAATGAGTAAATGATATCATTTCTAAAATCCCTATAGATCACCATTCTTTCTATACCTTCTCAGTTCGTAAATTAGGACATGAATTATATGAGACGAAGGACATTTGGTACATCGATAGGCTACTGGGAATTCATTTCGTAAACCAAATAGATATTCAACAATCTGTAGTATGCTTAGTGAAGTCGAGTACAAGGTGAACATGAAACTTTGCTTGAAACCTGCCCGTCACAGTGTAAAAAGATAAATGTTCATATAGATATATCTCTAGCCTTTCAATTTATTTACTTCTATGCGCAGGGAAAACGCATCATGGAAACGTACTGGCTGAAACGCCGATCAGGAGATGCGGCAGCACTTCCAAGTTCGATTGCCAGAAACCGAATAGATGCAACAGATTGAAATGCCATTCAAAGTGAAGAGGACTGTAATTTTGAAAAAACAGCTGTAGTCTGATATATTCCGGCAGTGATAAACGATTTAGATTGTTTACTTAGAGTAAAAACAAAGGAATGACGATCACAAAGAGGCTGAGATATGAGCAAAACTCCTAACTTCGGTTGGGCTACGAACGCTCGACTTCTATCAGCGATGTTTTCCCGCCGTCTGTTACATCAACAATCACCCGATAGCATAAAAACATGACTGAGAAGGAGCAGAGCAAGGGCCTTGGTTGGTGTAGTGGATACCACACGCCCCCCTCTGGTTAGGGTAGTCACGGGGGTTCGAAGCTTAATTGATGTTCCGAGTTTTGCTGATATCTTGGCAACCTCATGGTTGTACTCCAAACGTAGTCTTCCAAAAAAGAAAAGTATGCGGCAATAAAAGTTAAAACATCATAAAAGAAAGGGTGAAAAAAAGTATTAAATATTAGTAGTGAAAGGTTAAATCTGCTATGTGTGTGACGGCCAAGGAAATTGGCGTAAAGTGGTCTGCGAAGATAAAAAAGTAGAAAACATATAAAATGAAGATTGCTTGTGTTTTATGCGCAGAAATAACAATAAAGAATACAATTCTCTCCACTTCTGCTCAGCAATAAAAAATAAAGAATACGATTAAACAACCAGAGAACGAAATATTTCGAAGTTCACTAAAGCGATGAAGGATTCGGTTTGATGTCGACATCGCTTCTAATGCCATCCCTCTTGTCGGGCTCCTTGTGTATCTACAAGCTGTGTTTAGTGACTAATGTTTAAGAGAGTTGCACAGAGCTGTAACAATCAATGTATCACAACGTTGCTGAGATATTTGCAAAACTCTGGACCGCAGGTGTCTATGGTGGGGAACGAACGCGCTATTATCCTTTCCGGGGAGTAACGCGTTCACCACCACACCATGCGGGTCCTTTGTTTCGCACGTCTCTCAGCTATTTCTATCGATCTTTTTGCCACAGCAATCACCCGTCAGCGGGGTTGATCTGGGGGGCGCAAATCGGCATAGAACCCAGTTAAGCTATGGCTGTTGTGCAACGTTGTGGTTGTATTTCGCTTAATAACCTGCCATGAAAATTATAGAAGGCAGAAAACAAAACGTTAATCAATGTATCATTAAATATTATCATTAAATACAAGAAAAAGTAGAAGAAATGGAAAAGGACAATTACACTGGACTCGAATTTTATTAGTCCCGAGGATATAGGAATCTATGAAAAAAGCTTAAACACCGCTTGAATGGAACATGTTGTTAATGTAAAAAAGGCTCTTTTCCTCTGCTTGATTACACCATTCAAATGTGTATGAACGAGGCAGTAAGTAGAATTTCATGAATGTGTTGAGCCACATGTTATCGGTAGTAAAAGAAAAAAGGTAGAGATCGTGATAGAGTTCTGAAAGAGACTTTGCTTGATCGATTTAGAGCTGTGCACGACATGATATAGGAAGCGTACAATACAGTGGTTTGAGGCAATTGAGCAAGTGATACCATTATGTTTATCAGTTTTGTCTGTCGAACCTAGTAGAATTCATTTCGTTAGCGAACTGTCGAGCTGGTCGGTTAGACAAATGTTCAGTAAGTGGCTTTGTTAAGCTCGAACAGGAAGTCGTTCCCTACCATTCACTTTCCATTTGTTAAAATGATCTATTTTTGCCGTGAAAGAAGTGGTAAAGTACAAAAAACATACAATATTCTTGCTGAAATAACATTTAAAGATTTTTAGTACTACCTTTTGCTCTCCTCGTACGATTTTTCTTTTTTAAGGATCTAATTAAGGTTGAACTACTTCACTCTAGTCATAGCTGTTTGAAAGGTACGAACAAGCAGAATGGTCACAACTAAACTCTCATTGATTTCTCATGAAAGGAAAATTTAAAATTTCGACCATGTCTGCGACCTTTCTTGGTGCAAAAGATCCAGGATGTACCAAGTACGCTGAATATAATGAGAGACAACATCTCAAATACACTATCCTTTGCGTAATGTTTTATCTAAACCGAAAATACCAGCTGTAAATAGTTGAAGCCAACCGCAAGTCTTGCAAATTGTTTTAAAAAACTAGTAAGGAGTGCACACTGAGACCATTTTAACTATCTTTCTTGATGAAATTCCCTTAGGTCTGTGGTTCATTTTTGAAGCACGACGGAAAGATCTCACTGGAAAGATTTCTAATCGTGGGTCGCTGAAAACGTCTCCGTAAAGTTCATTGAAGGATAGATGTCTTAATTATAGGGTATCTAAAGAATCAAACTATCTACGCCTTAATGAAGGTTGAAATAAAGTGTTTTACCGATTTTAAAAAGAGATGTCCTACCATAATGAAAGAGAAAAGCGGATGTCCCATCACTAGGAAAAGGGAAAGGGTTGTTCCATCACTACGAGAACCAAAAAAAATTAAAATTATACCGTAACGTTTTAAGTCCTAGTATATTTAGTTACACGTTGTACGGAAAATAAAAGCAGAATCATAGAAAATGAACACATACATCGAGCATGTGGCGCAGTGGTCGGAGGCGCCCTGCGACACACAAGTGAAATCGGTCCAAGAGCCCATGGCTCACCAAGCCTTCCATTTCTCCAGGGTAGGCAAGTTTGTACTAGACTTGTCTGGGAGGATAGCAGCACTGGTACAATCTATCATTGGGCTACCGTGAATCACAGATATGCGTTCAATCACCTCCAAGCGTTGCTAAATGAAGTCGACTGCGCGGCGCATCCATCGAGGATTGATCAACGCCGCGAGCTTTTATCCTTTACATCGAGCAGAGGGTTTTCGCAATGTTCCAATTTTACACAATCCGACTCAATGTAACTACGAAGACCAACTCTGAAAAGACGATGAAAAGAAACGTCAGATATAATGAAGTTTGCAATAAGCTAATGTTTTATTTATTTCGAAGTTATGAAGTCGATTTGCAAAAAAATCTATACAGTTGTTTGGGGGACACAACGGCCAACAAGATTTCGGTTTGCCGCATGCTCAACCGTTTGAATGACATCCGTGATGAAAAATTTTCTGGTCGAGGAACACGAAAAACAGACATCAGCTGTCCAGTAAAATTTTGAAGTTCCTCAAATTACGAGATTTTCTTTAAAATTTTTTTTCAGAAATTCTGTTACTCTGCGAAATCGTTGGACAAATTTTATGCCTAAAATGTGCAACGGATGTCAGTGGTTCCTATGTGGTAAGGTTCGACAAACTTTGTGTGGATTCATTAAATTCGCTGTAGTTTCTTCCTCTTCGAGAAAAGCAGTTTTCCACTGATTATGAGGATTTCATCCTTCCCAATTTAACGTCTGCCGTTACGATGCGACTCCAATCCTTAATGCAGTTACTGTTTTTTTTAACAATTTAAACTGAAATCGACTGTTGCATAATAAAATTTGTTTCCATGAGATCATTTTATATGTTCGTGATGCATTCGTAAGCTAAGTGGGGAATACTAAGCTGTAGTAACCATTTTACGAAAAACCGTATATCCCAGCTCTGTGAAGACAAAATCTCTAACGAAAGGTTTATATGAACGGTAGAACTGCAACAAAATTGCGACCACTGACAGCAATAGTAAAGCAAACAAGTTATGGAAATTTTATGCAAAAAGGAAATAAATATAAACTCAAAAAACATAAACAAACAGGAAACACCAAAATCGTATAATTTTCGAAGGTGTAATGCTTCTGTTTCATCTGAAAAAAGTGAAGTTATTGCTTTCAAATAATGACTACTGGCTGAGAAAAAGAGGTCCGCAACTTTATCCTAGTTCGTTTACTCGTATAAAGATGATTTACTTGCATGGTTGAAAGGGACGTCACCACGCGTACTGCGAGCCTCATCACATCTTACACTTTCTCTCACGCTCTTCACAAATGGTGGTGGTCTACCTCGAACTTGGTGACGTCGACGGAACACTCATAAAAAATGGATTTCATATGTGAAAGCAGATGACTGACGTTAGCAACGAACACGGCTACTCATCGTTTTAGTCTTTCGACGGGAAGTTTGCATCCTTTCGGAGTTTCACATAGCTGTTTTCTTGGCTGGCTTTTAACTTGTTCTTCTCACTATGTAACCCAACCGTCAATGTTCTGCTATAGATGTGCAACATACTGGACATCAAAAATGTCATGGGTTTTGGAGATCCAAGTTGCTCATTCCTGCAAGATCTTGTGTGAGTCGTTTGTGTGTTAGGAGATATCGTTCACACACTTTGTGGAAGGGAAGATTTTTCTATGCCGTTGAAATATTAACCTAAGTCTGCAGTTTATATAAGAGCACTGTAAGGATTATTAAACCAATGAATTGGTCTGGGAACAAAAAGTCTTAATTGTTTAGTCGATTTTCTGAGACGTCCAAATACGGCTTGTGTCTTCATTCCTTGCGTCCTTGCGTAATTTCTTCTTCTTGCCCTTATAATGTTGCTCGAACAGCGAAGGGGTACGCACGAAGTGGTCTGCAATCAAAGAAACATTTAAAGCGTTTGTTCCACTTGTTCCTTTGTCTTTTTCGATCTATTCATTCGCCTTCGTACCATGGGCATTTTACATACTGCGTCCCTTACCGTTTATATGCAGACCTTCACTCTTTCCCAATTTGTTGAACTTATTAAGGTTGACGTATTGATGTTTTTCTTCAATAAGCAAACACGAGGTTGTTATTATAGGATTTATTAGGGTGCAATAGTTGACGTTTCGGCGGTTTCGCTTTCTTCAGAGCTTGGAAAGGTCTAATTGAGATGCAATCTAACCAGCCACAGTTCCATAACCCTAGCAGATAAAACTTAACAAATAAATTTATATTCGCATAAGAAACAGCTTTATTTAAACACCTTCCGTTTATTTGTTGCAAATATTTCAGTTAGCTGATGGATAGCAGCCGCACAGAGTAATACATGGGCGATGACTTTGTTTGTGTCAGGTCACTGGATTAGTTTGAGGTATAGGGCCAGGTCATGTGTAATGACAAGACACACCTCCTTGCGGCTCATTTTTGAATTTTTGGAATTGACCCAAAACGCTTCAAGAGTTTTACGCGCTGATATTTCTGATTCGTGCGTGAGGACAGTGACTCCTACCTCAGAATCTTCGTTGCGTTCCTGCATCCTAGGCGCGCTTAGTGGAGTGTTTGGTTTTAATTTAGATTTACCGACTAGGGGTTTTTTTACTTTATACTTTTTACCCTAAACGCATTACAAGAGATTAGATAGACTGTACTCGAACTCATGCAATCACCGCCTCTACTGTTAGCGCAAATTATGCAGTTTTTCGTTATACATAGACGGTCATATAGGCGGTTGCGAACTAGCTGGCGTCTTTGAGCGTCCGATGGTATTTCTATCACTCTTGCGGAATTCTCAAAACCGGCCCTTATTAAGCAACGTTTTATAGCTGCACTTATTTCGTTTGAAATAAAGGGCAAGAGGAACGGAACCTTGTTTTCGCTAGAATTATCGCTCTGGGGCGTGGTTTTTCCTCTAAGCCTATGCCGAGAAGCTACAGTTTCGTGACCATTGAAATGGCTAATTGGCGCACCAGTTACGAGGATTCTTCCCTCTGCTCTCTTCCACTGCATGCGCTGGTGGTTTTTCGAAACATATTTCTTATAAGCGCCGTTTTAGTGTGTGAGGGATGAGAGGAGTGGTAATAGACCACTATATTCTTACTACTTGGCTTTCGATAACATTTTGTGATGTAGCCGTTTTCGCATAGGTTGATTTGAACGTTTAGAAATGTAAGCCGGTTTTCTTTCGGTCCCTCACGGGTAAATTTCATGCACTCTGACTGTTCGTCGAATAACTTAAAGCATTTTTCCATCTCCTCTTGTGTGAAACAGATGATAAAACAATCATCTATATACCTACAGTAGTGTAATAGCCTGAGATCGATTACTGGTGCTTCCACTTTAGACATAAAAACAAATGCAAGGATTGGTGCCAGTCGCTGTACCATTGACAACCCTCTAATTTGCACGTAATATTTCCCAGACCATTTGAAGATCGAGTAGTTTAAACAGGCCATTAAGAGAACGATAAGCTGCTGAATCAAAAAGTTATACCTGTTAATTGCTCCTTCGTGTTGCTCAAGAAGCTCGCGGTTGGCTTGCATTTCGGAGTCGTTCGATACATAGTGTAAAGGGCGTTATTAAAGTTGGTCACTGCATCACTGGTAATTCCCAAAGAAAAGTATTCAAAAGAATGATGGCATTACAATGTTAACATTCTATTTTTTGCATACCATAATTTTTCACTGCAGGGTATCCCACTTACGGGTGGTTGCTGATGGCAGCGTTGGTAGAAAACTACCTGAGAAAAAAGCAAAGCAAAGCCTTCCGTGGTGTAGTGTGTTTGTTGAACCCTATTTCCTGCTGGTGAGAAGCTGATGGACGCTGAAAGTTGCGTCTTTGCCCTTCAACTTCGATAGCAGTCAACTTGAGCTCTTGTGTAGAATAAGCCAACTCTGCTGTAGAAGAGCGAGAATGAATTACATTCGTTTTAACGCTGTTAAAGCTTTTTCCATAGGGTGCAAACGCGAGGAGCAAACCGATCTTGAATCCCTATAGTTATGCATGCTCAATTGATTGCTCCTGATCCAACGCTCTCGATGTGCGCAATAGAATAATTTTCGGAAGAGCTTGTGGAGTGCGCATAACAAGCAAACCTCATTACAGTGAAGAAGAGACCTTCAGTTACTCTTCTTGAACAGCCCGACTGTAAACATTGTCCTCCATTAGTTTGGTGTCTTTTTTCTTTGAAGTGAAGATCTCAGATGACTTGCTACGAATAAATTTAATTAGGGGATTACAGCTTTAAGTAGGTCGATTATGACGTTATATTGTCCTAAAACTATGCTCTTCGAAGTGCATTTTATCACTATTTGAATCACGACTGTTCAATGGAGTTTTGGGATCTAGGGAAGAAATTGTGAAACCGAACAGATTGGTGTATTGAACTCCTTGATTACTCATTCTCTATCATGGAGGGTATAGCTGTAGCCCAGCTTAGTTCATCAGGTCCGTGTACTGCACACGCAGTGATTCTGCTGGCGCGTCTTCAAGTTGGTTCCTTTCCAACTTTTTCGTTTTGCCGTTTCCACCTTCGGTGATGCAACTAGTCATTTAGGTGTAATCAAGAAAATAAACTCCACTGTTTCTCTTTTACGAGCAATTTCATACCAGCTATCTATGCTCATTTTTTGAGGAAATGAGATGAGTTTGGCAAAATTTTTAAGTTCGTCAACAATCAGCTTGTTGTTAATCAGGAATGTTTTCGTCATACACGACCTGTCTTTTTCTTCGTGTGTATTGATAGCAGTTCTTTAACAACTTATGACTTTATCCAAACCTAGCGGTGAAGGGAGAATGAGGATCACATTCAGATGATGCAGAGAATCATGAAACGAAGCATTCTGCCCGTGGAAATGTGGACAATCACCGCATGAGTCGTTTCACTGGGTTATCCTATTTCCTGCTAGTACTTTCTTTGCTCTCGAAAGATGAATTTCTATCGAAAAGCGCGCTGCAGACAGAACTCCAGCAAGGCGGTTTCAATTCTCACGTCGACCTCAGATTCCCAATTTCCCAATTCTCTACTCGTTTGTTATTTCGGCGCATGAAGAGAGGAAGCCTTTCTCTCCTCTTAGAGATTTCTTATGTATACAGTTATGAAAGTTAAATGAGTAGTTAAATGAAAGCAAGAAATTTAATAAACAATCTGTTTCTCTAATATCGAGTTGTGAGTTGTCAATCGTTTCTATGGCACGCAAGATTTTTCAAGACTGGAATGTTTCCATTCAGGATGCAGCGAATGGACAGGTCTGCTCAGTTTTTATCCCTTCATCTTGCCAACCAGAAGATATAGAGTTTGGAACTGCTCCAGCTTCTAATTTACTTGTGAATTTCTTTATTATGAACGCTTATTTTAATAACTTTTACGAATGATTTTTTAAAATTCTAAGTTAAACAGGAATTCGACGTGTTTTAGTCACAAAGACAAGTGAGCTGTAGCTACGAAAATGACAACGGAGGCGCTATGTGTTATTGCAATTATGATGAGTGTAGTAGAAAGTTTTCAGACATTAAGGTATGCTATTTTCAGCAAATTCTTTAGCCTTTATTTTTTATTTTTATTGAATTATAAAGCGAAAAAGCATGGTGGTACTCATAACTATCCGCCTGGTTTTGTGAAAGTCGATGTAATTTATATTCTTTATATCACATCTCTGGAGCGCTTGTAGCGCAGAGGTCGGAAGCGCCCTGCATTGCACAAGAGACCGATTCCCGCGCTCCAGGCTCACCGCGCCTTCCATCCATCTGTGGTCGGCAAACTAATACCAAAAGCGTCTGGGAGGATAGCAGAACTGGCTCGATACATCGGTAGGCGACCGTGATTTATTGTAAAGGCCAGATATGAATTCAATCACCTCCACCAAACAGTGCTTAATGAAGTTGAGTGCGGAGCTCATCTCCCTGGGCTCTTTATCCTTTCTCCTTTGTGCATCACATCATTCACTTAATTTCTTATCTTTTCTGGTTACCTCGACCACTAGCAGCATTGCACCCATTTTACCAAAAATCGCCTGGTTATAGAAGTTTCCAACGATCGCTGAAAAATGGGCTTGACGTGGTTTCGCAGCAGACGTCATCGGTCATGAGCCAATACTGTGATACCTAGTTCGATGCTGTTTACATGAGTGTAGATATTTTCACGAGTAATTCATAAGATAAAACAACTAAACCTGTGAACATCGTCACGAACATACATCGTAGAGCTTCTTATGCAAGCACATACAGGAAAAAGGGGTAAAGCTTTCGGCCTTGATTAGACCTTAGAAGATTAGTTGTGTATTCGCATTAACCAGGAATCGTTTAGGTGATTGAATAAATATCTGGCCTGTGAAATGAACTGAGGTGGCTCTCCGAATTACTATGCTGGTTTTGCTATCTTCAAAGACAAGTATGCTAACACTTTACCGACCCCGAAAGGTTTGTGGGCTTGGTAGGTCCGAGATACGGAATCATATCACGGAGCGTCTCAGTGCGTATTTTAGTACACCTCTAGGCACAGTGCTACACGACTTCTCTTCTGTAAATATGTGGTGGTTAATATTTTCTACAATAGAATGGCCTGCAAGCAGGGTAGGAAACAGTCGTTAGAATCTGTTCTATAAACGATTATGTTAAAATCGATGTCGTAACACGATCTTTTACAGAGAAACACAGAGATATCTGAGAAAATACAAAGAAACACTGTACAGTGAAGCACCATATTATATCAATACATTACTGAGAACGAATGGGCCTCCAATGGACGATAAGGACTCGAAAAAAATTAGCTCTAAAAAATTTTAAGAAATAGTGTAAAAAAGGGTGACAACCGATGTTCTGTTTCGTTTTATTCAGAAAATCCAAGATTTATTCGTCTTTATTTGCATAGGAAGTTCTTTTAAAGATAATAAAAAAGGATAAAGCTCTTGGCGTTGATCAATCTCTGAGGGATGCGCCATGCATTCGACTTTATTAAGCATCGTTTGGAGATGATTGAAGGCATATCTGGCCTTTACGATGACTCGCGGTGGCCTACCGATGTATCGAGCCAGTGCTGCTATCCTCCCAGGCAAGTATGATACCATTTTGCCGTACCCGGAGAGATGGAAGGCTTAGTGAGCCATGGGCGCGAGAATCGATTGTGTGTGTTGAAGGGCGCCTCCGACCGCTGCACCACACGCGCCCTCTTTTAAAGATGGGCTCAAAAAATAGTTATTACTGTATGGATGATATTAACACTTTCTACTACAACAGAACATTGAATATTATAAGTTGATTCTTCGTATTCTTGTAGAGGAAACGCGAGGTGTTATTTTTATTCTTTATTCACGATTAAGCTGACGTTTCGGCGGATTTCGCCTTCTTCAGAGCCTGGAAAGGAAGTTGATAGCAATCCACTCGGCCAGACGCCTCCATAACCAAGCAATAAAAACTCCAAACCAAGATTTCAATCACTTTGAACACAGCTTCGCACACTCACCGCTTTCTATGAGGCTTCCACTGAGTATGTCGCGTAGAGACCAACACCACAGAATTCACATGGAAGTATAATGTGCCTCTCCCATCAGAATAGCAGTCTTATATACTGCTTTATATCACGCGTGATAATGAGGCATTCTTCCCTGCGGTTCATTTTCGGATTTCTGGAATTAATCCAGAACGCCTCGAGGGTTTTGCGCGCTTGTGTTCACGATTCCTGTGCGAGGATCGTGACACGTACTTCAAAGTCCTCCCCGTTATGTCTCCGAGTCCTATGCGTGCCTAGTGGGGTATTTGGTTCATGTTTGCCGGCTAGGTGTTCCCTCATGCGGACGCAGAGTGGTCTACCCGTTTCGCCAACGTATTCGTCTCCGCACGTCTTACCGGAAATCAGATAAACTGTACCCCAGTTTATGCAATCATCGTCTCTACCATTGGGGCAAATTATGCAATTTTACGTTGCAAATAGTCGGTCATATAGGTGGTTACGAACTAGCTGGCGCCTAAGATTACTCGGTGGCATTTCAAATACGTTTACCGAATTCTCTAGACCTGCCCTTTTTAAACAGCGTTTTATAGCTGCACTTACATCATTCGAGATCAAGGCTAGAATAAACGGGACGTTTTTATTATAATTTATATGTTGGCGTCGATGCAGAGCATGCCATTTTTCGAACATATTTGTATTTCATTCATTTTGGATGCTGTGCTTTACCACCATATCCACAGTCCTGGTAGTTGTTCAAATACGGCAAACTGAATAATAAAGTGGATCACGTAAGTGATTTCAGGAATATCTTACACCAAATATGCAGGACAGCAGTACAATTCCGAGTTGTATTGAGCAACTGACTGCGGAACAAGAACAGCAAAAGGCTCATAGTGATGGTAAATATGAGCTTAGTTTTACTAACAGTTGAAGGATATACATTTCGCGGGCTGCTAGAAATCACATACTTTTTTTACATATACATACACATACAACGCTTTTTTCTCTGTGTACTAAAAATAGATGAACAGCAGGTGACCTGACAATATTCTGATTCAACAACGGTCCCGCATTTGTAGACAGTGGAATAGAAATAAGCTTATGATAGAAATGCTAAATTGATTTAAATCATGAAAACTAGAACATATCACTCTAATACCAACAGCCATTTTTGGTAATAATACTAGTGCTTTAATGGTAATGCTGCTGAACAACTTGGGGTTGCAGGTGACTGCAATGTAGGTATGTATGCTGTTAGAGAATATATCTAATAAATAAATGGAATGACCACCACTCAAGAGCAACTTAAACACACACCAGTAGTCTCGCAAAAAAAGCAGTGTTTAAAAAAATCTTATTTTTCGGGTATTATCCTGGAAAAATATCTAGCATAGCACAGTATCGTTAATGAGCTAGTGCTGCAAACTTCAGGGCCAACTGCATCCAGACGTTCATTCGCTGTTTCTAAAACCACTAACGAATATGACGATACCAACCAGCTATTATTTGCCTCAAATTATCGTTCTTTACGAGTGCAGAAGAACGAGGCAAACAACGTACCTCTATCGGATTTCTACAACCTCTTTTCAGTGCGTGCTGTGACTGCTATTCCACCAACAGACGAATATGACCAAAACAGTGACGACAATTCGTTGGTTCATCAATAGAAATTCTCAAATATGATTCCTTTTTCTTCACGACGTCGATTCGGATTCCCAATGGGTTTTCCCGCAACACTTACAAACTTCTCTTATACATATATACATATATACATATATATATATATATACTTATACACTTACATATACATGAATATGTATATATGCCACCTATATTAGCTGTCGCTCAGTTGGTCGTCGAGTGAATCGAACTGGCGCTAGTAGATCTTCCATATCTCCCTAATGCATGCAAAAGCATCCCAGCAAGTCTTGCTCGTTTTCAGAACGTCTTGAGAATCATGTCGTTTTTCTAGTAGGGCTTTCGTAAAGAACACCCACCATTTAGTTGAGGATCTTTTACATCCTTAGAAATCTAGTCACGTTCGCCTCTTGTCAATAGACTGTCATTCATATGGTCTTGCCCACCTTATCTTCGACAGTTTGACATATAGAACGGGGCTTCTGATTTGTGACTGTTGACAAGGGTCACAGTTTGGGATTCTCTCGCGTTCAAAGGGAAATTCCTAGCATTGTCCTTTCAAATGCGCCTTCTAAAACGCTGGTTGACCATTCATCCCTGTTTACGTAATGGCCAGGTTTCACACGCATACATTAGGGCAGGACGAATCGTGAAGTTGAAAAGGTGGACACGGAGTCGGGTGTTTTTCGTTTTCCTCATTACTTCTCCGGTGGTCTTGAAAGCTCCTCAAGCCGCTCGTTTCCTCCTGCTCAACTCTGGAGCTAAGTCGTTGGTCACGTTGATTATCCGATCTAGATAAACGTATCTAAAGCGTTTGGAGGCATTCCTATCGTTGTGTGTGAATGGTGCACACGTAAGTAATCCGTCACTCATAAACATTCTTTTTATAAAATTTAGTGAAAGGCCGTTTTTTTACAGGCTTTATCAACTTTGGCAACCATTCCGCCCGCCTAGTGCTTGGTGTTATACGAGCGATGACACCAGTAGTGCAATTGTGTAATTACCGCACACCGATTTTCGTGCCCGCGTTGCTCTATTCCAACGTTCGGATGATGTTCTTGATAGTAGAGACAACTAATTTTAGGGAGACGGTATGGCCTTGCCCAATCCCTACTTTGACATCGGGTTTCATATAGACATTGAATGCTGGTATTTCGATCGTAAAATTTCAAATAGTTATATATGTGTAGCTTTTATTTACTGTCTATTATTATTTTTTTCTTTCACGGCAAGGTATTATGTAAAGTACAACAACAAAGTTTCTGAGAGTTTTGAAAACTTGAAGCACAGGCCACATCAAACAGGGTTGACATTTCCGCTGCTTAACGTGTTATGCACCACACCACTGAAGCTCTTGTTCGGCCTTTCTCTCAACCAGCCTTTTTCAGAGCCTGGAAAGAACAAATTGACATGCAATCTTTACCGACAAACATTTTCTTAGCCTCAGCGGTCAGAACTTATTACATAAACTTTTTCTTCTGCATCTTCATGCCCTGAGAAAGGGAGCCCTGCCTTACCAGGGCCTTTATGACTACATTTCTCTCTTAGCCGTGTCAAAATCTTTCTCCAAATCATGAAAGTGAAAAAGAGCGATGTTCTTTGTTCTAGCTATAATTTAGTGCGTTTTGCTATCATGTAGATATCTGTATTACCGATTCCTTTTCCAAAGCATGTTTTCTCACATGGCTCTACCTCGTCCAGTGTTCTCGAGGACTGGCGGTAAGTACTTCACGTGTTCAAATCTTATCTTGTTTGTGCCTGGTGTTAAACGATTTTCACTGACAAAACATCACGTCGGATTTCGAATGGGAGAACCGCTGGTGAAATAAACCCATCTCCCTTCATTTCGTATTACAGCTTGACAACGTGGCTAATAAAGAGATAAAAGTGGTGATCGTGAATGATCATCTCTAATGTCTTTTTGCATTTCACAACTGTTTCGAATGGGCCCGGAGTGTAATCACCTATATTTTGTAGGTCTAGATGTATCGATTCGCTTTGCAAATGCTTTTCTCACCCTTCGCAACTTCGACCATATCTGTTGTTCTTCTCTTTTTAAGATCTTTTCTATCACTTTTTCGAATTGTTTTGCAAGAACGGACGCGGGTTGGCGATTACCTACTAGGTCAAGGGATTCTGGGAACAAAAGTTCTTTGTTAATTTCCGATTTTTCGGCTTCTGTAGCGCTAACGCGGTTTTAATGAGGCGATCATATTTTTTGTACGTGTAATTAACAATGAAAACTTTCTTTGAGCCGACTAAAGGCTTAAATCATGCTTGAGGTGCCTTTGGGGCACATTTTGTTAACTCCTAACTGTTAACTTAACTAACTTTGTTAACTTCCTTCATTCTCGTGAGAAGCGAAATCTTGAGCAGAGGAAGCGAAGGCCTGACTTTGCTTAGAATTCTTAACAACAGTGACATTGGTTAGGGAAAACCTTTTGTTCACTAAAATGTCTATATTTCGTTCTGGTGTATCCACTGGGAAACTTTTACAACCAGAATTGGGACTCCTGGAATTGCAAGCTACCATGAAATGTCATGGTCGTCATGAGAAACGCAGACAACTGCCCGACCTGCTCGTCCCATTCTAATCCGTAGGTCCCAATGTGACGTTGGTCAGACATTTTTTGGGCCCACAGTTAACATCAAAATCACCAATGACGATTTTAAAGAATGTATTGTATTCTCTGTAGAACTCCTTTAAGTCCATACAGAGTGCTTCGACTTCGTATTCGTCATAGTTTGATGTGGAAGCGTAGACGAACGAGATTACGAAGACTGGTATTGATCTTCAATCATAAAAGTCTGACTCGGATTGTTAATTGATTGAACGAATTGATGTTTATAGCAAAACTCGTATTGGCGAGAACACCGAAGCCGCCTACTTCTCTGCTACCGCAAGTTCCTAGAAACACTTCTTCTTCGATGTTATAGACATCGTTGAATACATGGTGCCTTTTCCTTTCACGTTACGCCTTATCTCTTTGTCTACATGATCAATTTCTTTGACGAAGACTCACATGCAAGTGAGTGTGCATGCCATGTACGGATTGCCATTTTATTTTAGTCCCTCGAGATTTAGGCAACCTAGAAAGGCTCGGAGATTTTACTTGTCTTTCCGTACTCGTAACATCCAACGTTGTGGTATCTGTGGTATTTTGAAATCGAGGAAATTAGGTGCCATATATTTTACTGTTTCTACCATTTGATACCCAAAGATGTTCTGCTGGGCCGTGAACGTAGGGACTAGGCATACTCATGGATAGTTTACCGGTTTCGGCCCCTGTTGACAAGAAGTTTCTTTGTTAGAGGGGACTCCTAAGCTTTTCCAATTCAGTTCTTAGTCAATATATTTATTTACATAAGCTTATAAACTGATCTTCTTAGCCTGGCGCGAGGTTGGTACAGCTCTTCGTTGCCGTTGTCGTTGTTTTTGATTTTGTTGGTCGATGTCTGACGTTTCAGAGCCTAGACGTATTTTATATTAGAATATTTTCATTATTCGGTTAAAAAAAGACTAAGGTATTCATGAAGATCAAACTTTCAAATAGAGGCCATATTGAACAGAAAGGTCACTCACAGTGATGTTACGTGGGGGCCAGTCCAACACGTATTTCACGTGGGGGCGCGAGCAAGACACACCACAGGGTGAAAATATCATTTTGAATTATGGTGCCAAGTCACGCGTGATAGTGAGTCATTCGTCTTTCCGGTTTATCTTTGGATTTCTGAAATTTATCCAAAACGCCTCAAGAGTTTTGCGCCTTGATATTTTTTTTTCGAAAATTATGTAACGATTATTGACATCCCACCCAATACCCTACGCCGTCAGTTAGTTCGAAACCGTCTCTATGATCGTTTGTGCAGCTCAGAAAACTGTATGATCTGTCCTAACGGGAGAGACGGGTTTGCAAAAGTTTAAGAATAATACACTTGATCTCATGTAACCCATGCGGCGAGGAATATATTGGGAAAACGGGTAGACCACTTTGTGTCCGCATAAAAGAACATCTAGATGGAAAAGTTAAAATCTGTCTAAACACACTAAAATTCGTCAAAATACTCTACGTACGCATAAGGCACCAAAGCACAACGGCGATGATTTTGAAGTGACTGTGCGGATCGTAGCGTAGGAATCAAAAACATCAACGCGCAAAACTCTTGAGGCGTTTTGGATAAATTTCAAAAATCCAAAGATGAACCGGAACGATGAATGCCTCACTATCACGCGTGACCTGGCGCCCTATTTCAAAATGCTATTTTGACCCCGGGGTGTGTCTTGCTCGCGACCCCACGAAAACAACGCGTGGGCCAGTCGCGCACGTAACATCACGGTGAGTGGCCTTTCTGTTCAGTATGGCGTCTATTTGAAGGCTTGATCTTTATTAATACTTTCACTTTTCTTCAACCGAATAATAAAAATATCCTAATATAAGATACGTCCAGGCTCTGAGAAAGGCGAAGTCGCCGAAACGTCAGCCATCGACCAACAACATCAAAAACAACGACAACGAAGGCCTGTACCAACCCCGCGTCAGTTTAAGAAGATCAGTTTATAAGATCATATAAATAAATATATCAACTACCCATGCCGAGGTTGATAGAAAGTCGGTTTTTCGAGTTAGTTCTTAGTCACTTGGTAGCACGCCTTCACAGAGCTGACTCTTCGAATGCAATCCGCATAAACTAGAACACAGCCACGCATGAATGCATGAATATGTCGCCGTGGATACAGAAGATGTGTGTCAAATTGGATCAACAGAAACAGGAACTCCATCACCTGGACCAATCTGCCTGTCAGAGAAGCCCAAGGTCGCCTTTTTGTATGATCGATCAATCCTTTATCCGCCACCTGGAGACGCGTCACGTGGCCTAGCGACTAACCAGCATAAGATGATTCAGTGAAGGATATTAGTGCCTTTGTGTTCATATGCAATTATATATATATATATATTTATGTATACTTTATAACTGCGAATCTCTCTCATGAAGGGATATCATGCCTGTTCGTCGCGATGTAAGCTGGTGCATCTCCTGATGGTGGAGAAGGGGTTAATTTCCGAACAACGGCGACCTTCTACTTCTTTTAGACGCAGGTTGATCCAAAGATGAACCTGGTTCCTGCTGCGCCGATTTGGCACGTACCCCTTGTCTACATGGACGCCTTCATCCATGCGTGCGTGGCTTTGTTCTCGCTTATGTAGATTGTATTCTACGAGTTAATTTGGCCAAGAACCTGCAATCAAGTAATATGGAAATATGTGGGAGACAGCTAGGAATCACCACCAACAAAGAAACTTCTCGTCTACTCTGTGAGAGACTATCAAGCTACTCGTGAGCACACTTAGATTTCATGTTCAGAGTGCAGCGAGTTATACGTATGAGAAGGCTAAACTCACCAAAACAAACGGGTGCGAAAAGTAATGCGTACGAACGAACAACGGATGGACGAGAGCCGTTAGTGACTGAATTTCTCGGGTTGTCAATTCTAAAGCGAAAAGACCACCGACTAGATGGTCAGAGTTCTTCACGAAACTCTAGAAGAAATATATGATGCTCGACGGGTCCCTAGAGCGAGCAGAACCCACTGGACTACTCTTGTACCCAACAGGAAAAAATCTAAGACTTACTGGCGCCTGCTCGAGTCACTCAAGAATCAACAGAGCGACAGATGATGCGAATAATACTAGGTTGTTAAGAAATAAATGACCTTTATAATTATATTATCTAAATTGTCATAGCTTGCTTTAACCAAAATTTTATTCGTCAAAATAAAACGTTTAAAGTTGCTTTTTTCCAAAAAGTTTGTTTGTTCTAATTGCATAAAATTCTGAAGTTTGAATTCGTTGAAGGCATTTTTTGCGTAATTGTGGTTGCTGAAGCATTCCTCGCGCAGAAAGCTGTCAACTTGCTTGAAGTGTTGGTCGATGGGCGAGAGGTCTGTTGAATATGGCGAAAAAGGCAAAGTTCCATAGCCAGCTCGTTCCACTTTTGCAGCACTGGTTCCGCAACGTGAGACCGGGCACTGTTGCAGAGAAATATTGGTCCTTTTCTGCTGACTTGTGCAATGCTTCTCTGCCGTAATCTTTTCGTTCGGATTCAAAAAACTGTTGTCAATCAACCCGGCTGCAGAACACCAAACAGTCACCACAACTTTTTTGGTGCAATTTCGGCATTGGGAAGTGCTGTAGAGTCTGATCGCAACCAAACTATTGAACTGAACGTTACCGGTTGTCGTACAGAATCCACTTCTCGTCGCAAGTCGCAGTTCGATCAAGAAGAAGGTCATTTTTGTTGCGCAGAATAAGAGCAGACGAGACTTCAAAATGGTGATTCTTTTTATTGTCGTTTAATTCGTCCGGCACCCACTTGTCAAATTTTTTGTGTTTCCTATGCGATTCAAGTGAATCGAAATTGTTCCTGAGCTCCTCCAAGCTGTTCTGCAAGCTCTCGGACAGTTGTTCGCTTGATAACATCCACTAGTGCTTTCAGTTCGCCGTCGTCAAGTTCATGGCGACGTCCGCGGTCTTCCCTAAATTCGAGCCTTAGGACCGAGTTTGGACCCATGAAAAAATTTGACAAAAATTCGTTTTGACCTTAAAAATTGGAAAGCTCAAATCTGGCAAAAAAAAATCAACTGCCAAAATATAAAAAAGCGGTTAGAAAGCGCATAAAAACAGTTTAGATACAAAGAATATTTTATGAGTAAAGTGCACTAAAACAAAAAATATTTTACAGCGCTCATTTATTTCTGAACAACCTGGTACATTTTACATATGGATGTATACATATTTTAGTTTTTTTTTTTAAAGGAGAACAACTTTTCTCGTCGATATGAAGCACTTGATTGCGTGGCTATGACCAATATCCATTGGCAATGAGCCAGTTTGCTTGACTAAATTAACCGCTTTAGATTTGAATTGATGCATTTCTGTCAAATACGCTATGATTTGCTACCAATCTATCATATCAGCGTTCATATTCTCGTTGGATAGCCTGTCGTCACACGATCTGCCGAGCCTGGATGTTTGCAGGCGTGAAATTTCTCTTGAATTGAGATCATACCGATGATCATGTGCTCATTACAAATCGCTTCGGCTTTTTCCCGAATGCATCCCTATTTCGCTCTTACTTGAAGACTTGGATACTTGAACTGCCTGTCTTCACTAGTTACGAGGCCCTGAGCATAATTTCCACTTTTTTTAGTGTTTTGCCGATTTAGCCACCGTGGTTCCCTGGAGTCCTGAGGTCACCCTATCCAAGGTCTGCCCCAGGTCGCCACCACCAAATGCAGTCGCTGGTCTTCTGGATCAGAGGGAGATTTGCCACTATGCGACTAGCTCGACACCAAGACGGTAATGGTGGATCCTGACATTGGTTTAATATTATCTGAATCTCCCGATGAAAACACAGAAATCCTCAGCTTGGGAGACCTTGCTGGGGAGGATGAATCCCCTGGCATTCATTATAGCTCGACACCCAGGAACCCTCCCTCTCAGCCATATTGAGACGATAAGCCGCTGGGTGGTATTTCGCTCTATGATATAAAATTGCTAATCCCTGTCGTCACGTTGCTGAGCGGTGAATGCTGAAAGCTTGCAGCCAGGTTCTGCTAAAGAAATCGAATGTCGCTACTGGAATTCTTATATCTGACGTATTGTTCATCGTCGACGGGTGTTCATCGGTAGTTAATCAGCGCTGAGAAACGGCCTTCCTATCACTTGCAAATCGTTAGACGGTTGTAGATTAGCAGGAATATTGTTCTACCTTGAAGAATAGAGCAAGAATGAGTAGATTTGACATAGTCACTAGAAAATCATGCACAGAAAAATTCTCAGTGCACTACGTTTACAACATCGAAATGTCACTCAGGTTTACAAAAGACTACAACTCCTGCAGCGAAGGAATGTTTAACTAACCTTATTTGTCTTGTTGCGATTTATTCCGATATTTCTGAAAAATCGGATTTTTACACAATTGAAAGCGGCATTCTGCTATTCAATGAATTGGACGGTGTTCTGTGTTGAGCAGCAATAAGGTGTATTTGATGGCCGTGATTTTCACTGTTGGGCCCCAGATGGAAAAGATTTAGCCGTAATATGACTGATAGCAGAAAACAGCGCTACATTGACTGCTAACATCACTTAATGAGGTTCTTCACTTATCATCACTTTCGTTCACTCGCTTTATTCGGGATTACATTTTAAAGGGTTTCGGTTTACACGAAGACTTTTCACATACATATTTTCCATCAATAAAATAAAAAAATAACATTTTTGGCGTTGACCAGTTCTTTAGAGATCTCCTATGCATGCTCCTTCATCAGCTTCCTTAAGGAGTTTGAATGAACACCTGGTACATACACCGAGTTGCGGTGGACTACCGTTGCGCTAGTTTGTTTGGCCATATTCCCAGACAAGACTGGCACAAAATCGCCGATCCCGGAGGAATGGAAGGCTCGATAAGTTGGAGGCACGCCATCAATCCAGTTTGTATTCCGGGACACTCCTAACCATTGCCGAATACGCGGATCGTTTCTCCCTGTGATGATAGAAAATGCTAGATTAAATTACTTTACAACAAGTAAAGCAGTTGATGCAAAGAACTCCTGTATAAAAGCTTTTTTTTGTTTCAGCACAACAGTTGTCATTTCTGCCGTTGTCGCAGGTGTTCTACTCGTCATACTGATTGCTGGCATTACCGTATTCCTAGGGGCATATATAAATCAAAAAAAGAAGCAAGAATACAGAAAAAAGTTGGCGAAAAGAGAAGCAAGGAATAAAAGAAAAATAAAGAAAAGTAGGAAATAGTCAATCGAAAGACGAATGATCGGTTCCATTATAATAATGGCTGCAGATGTTACTAATATAACACTTGATGAAAAGTTTTATTGTGACCACTGTGTATATACCACATTTTTAAATGGTCTGCATAATTAAAGCAGCTAAAAATATGCAATTAACCATAATTATGCAGAACTAGGGCAAAACTCAGAGCTCCAGGTGAGCTCCGAATCCGCATACCACCCTTTACGGGAGCTGAAGTGTTTGCTTAAAGCTCATCTTGTAGGGTTCTGAGTTTAGCTCATACCTTTGGCATCATTATTATTGTAATTCACGTTATACCCTGCTGTTAAAAAATACGCAATAGATAACAGTAAATATTGCCATTTCGACTGCAGTCTCAGTTAACTGGGTTCAATGCCGATTTGTCAATTACGTGGCATTAGACAGGACCGTAGATCATGTCGGATCAGATCAGAGCAGTTTAGATGAGAAAAGGGCATATTCCAGATCGAATATGCTTAATTCATAAATTGACCACGTATGATATTAGATCGTGAATCAGATAAAAATTGCTTAAATAGTAGGTCTGATTAGACCAAGTCACCTATGAATAGATGGCATTAGATGGGACCGGTGATCATGTTGGATCGGATCAGACCAGTTCAGGTGGGACCACGGCATGCATCATATCAAAATTAAATTATAGGTTAGAACACGTATGATATCAAATCGTGGATCAGAGCAGAACTGATTAGGTAGTAGGTCGGATGAGATCACATAGACATAAACAGAGGCCACACTTGTACACACACAGATCACACTAGTACACACACAGATCACAAGATACACACATAGATCACAAGATACACGCACACAGATTACACAGATACACACACTAATCACACAGATATACACACAGATCGTACTAGTACACACACAGATCTCACAATACACACATAGAACACACTGATACACAATCGTTAGAGTGAAGACCTAAAGGTAACCAGTTCGATCCCAGTTCGTGGCAAGGTTTTGTGTAAGGTTCAACTGTGGAAACCCACCATCCACTTCCATATCCCTAAATCTGGCATTATTCCTCCGATTGCATCGTTTTGAGTGCCTCGATAGCTCAGGTGGGAGAGCAATAGACTAGCGATCTAAACGTCACCGGTTCGATCCAGGTACGGGCCAAGGTTTTGCTTGCAGTATTACCTGTATCACCTGTATCACTTGTAGTTCTGTTGATTGTTGAGTGACTCGAGCCGGCACCAGTAAATCTTCCATTTTTCCCCGTCGTGAGCAAGAGTAGGCCAGGAGATTCTGCTCGCTCTAGGACTCGTGGAAAATCATATTTTCTTTTAGACTTTTCGTTAAAAACTCTGACCATCGGGTCTTTGGCCTTCCTGCAGTCCGTTTAACATCTGAAGGTACTGAGTCACTAACGACTGTTGTCTATGGGTTGTCATTTATACTCATTACGTGTCTGGTCCACCTTATATTCGACTGTTTGGCGTATAGCATCTTTGATTTTTGATCATTGACGTAGGTCGTAGGTTCGATTCCTTCCCTTACTTGTGTGATACGGCATACTCATAGCATCGTCCTTTCGCCCTTCCGACTGCGCCTTCAATAGCGCTTAGTGTTTTTTCACCCTGTCTACACAGCGACGTGGCTTCTGACGCATATATTAACGCAGAAAGTACCGTTAAGTCGAAGATATTGGTAAGGAGGCGGGTGTTCTTTGTTCTCTTCACTACTTCTTCGATGCTCTTGAAAGCTCACCACGCCGCTCGTTTCCTTTTGCTCATCTCTGGAGCTAAGTCGTTCATCATGTTGATTTCCCGACCTAGATATACATAACTGTAGCATTCAGAGATGTCCTCGTTGAGCGTGAATGCAGCGCATGAAAACAATCTGTTCCTCTTAAACATCGTTTTGTGGGATTTAGCCGAAGACCAATCTGCCCACAGGCTTTATCAAAGTCGGCAAGCATTCGTTCCGCTTGGCTAATGTTTGCTGTTTTAAGGACGATATCATCAGCAGGTCGGTGAGGGTGTAATATTGCCAACCATCGATTTTCACTCCCATATTGTTCCATTCCAATGTTATCATGACGTACTCGAGGGTAGCCGTAAATAATTTTGGCGAGATGGTATCGCCTTACATAACCCCTCTTCTGAAGCCGATCTTAATATCTTTGTAGAATGGTAATATCTTGCCTATAACATTTTTGTGAAGCACACGAAGAACATTTGTGTGCCGAGTAGGTACTCACTGACTATCGAGAGCTTCCATGACTGGTTCTATCTCAACTGAGCCAAAGCCCTTCTTGAAATAGATGAAAGTGAGACAGAGCGGTCTTTTCTACTCTCGCGATACTTCAGCGAGTCTCATTATCGTGTGGATGTGGTCCATCGTACTAAATCCTTTCGAAACCCAGCTTGCTCACATGGCTGCCCATTGTCCAGTGTTCTGCCAATCTTGTTCAGAATGATTCGAGTGAAAAGTTTGTAGACGACAGACAGCAAGCAGATAGGGCGATAGTTGCCGATATCGTGGTGGTCACCCTTCTTGAGCAATAACACGGTCCTGATGGTCTTTCGCTGAGTAGAGACCTTGCATTCAGACAGATAACGTATGAAGAACCAAGCCAGTGTGTTTAAGAGGACTGCTGGAAGGTTCTTCAAGTGTTCTGATCTTATCTTGCCCGGACCTGGTGCTGCTCGTTTTTTCCCCGACGAAATGGCATATTGGATTTCGGAAGGGAGAGCCGGTGGTACGACATATTCATCCTCCTTTATTTTATATGACAGGAGATGGACGCGGTTTTCGAAGATATCTGAGTAGGGTTCGTGAATGATTTTCTTCATTTCCTTTTTTGACGCTGTAACTGTTCCATCTTGGCGTCGGGGTCCAATCATTTTCGTCTTGTAATTAGCGAAGCTTCGGGGGCTTTGCCAATTGTTTTCCCCTGCCTCTGAAACGTCGACCATTACTGTTCCTCTTCCTTCTTGAAGATCTTCTTTTATCGGCTGTCTGACGCGTACACGACGAAGATTGTCAAGGCCGGTATTGATTTACATCTTTTTAATCGCAGACACTCGATCCGAGTTGCAAGTTGTTCGAATAAATCGATGTTCACGGACGATAAACTCGTGTTAACGAGAACGCTGACACCGCCGACTCCTTTACTGTCGCATGTTCCGAGGAACACTTCTCCAGTGTCATAGACGGCGTGGAATGGGTGGCGCCGTCTCTTGGCCAGGACGAGAGCGTCGTACCTCATTTTCATCGCTTGCGTGACCAAGTCTTCCATCGAGGGCTTCGATGCCAGTGCACGTCCGTTGTAGGCATAGATCGTCACCTTAGTTGTTTCCGATGCAGGCAGCTTTTATTGGTCTTGGGATTTTGGCAGCCTCTCCGTACTCTTCCTACCCAACGCTGCCGAATTGGGGGATCTTTCGGGGTCAGGGAAATGAGGCCCGTTTTTTTTACTGTTTTTAGCTTTCTAATACCCGCGTATAGCTCGTTGGGCTCTGAACATATGGGCTGGGTATACTCACGGTTAGCTTGCCAGGCTCTCTCAGAGTGCACACAGAGCTTACTTGTTGGAGGCGACTCCTAACGGCTTCCCATATACTTCCCAGTCACTTGATTGCAGGCTTATGGCCGAATTGACTCGTAGAATACAATCCGCATAAACTTGAACGCACCCAGACACGCGTGAAGGAATACGCCTCTTAAATACAGAATGCATGTGCCAAATCGGCGCAGCAAAAACAAGGAGTGCATCACCTGTATCCATGTGCATCTCAGAGAGATATATAGTTTTGGTCTGCGATTAACTCCTTATCCGCCATTTGGGGACGCGCTACGTAGCATCGCTACTAACCGGCTCGAAAACCCTCACCTCCATATTCGCAAATCTGACAATACTCTTCCGATTGCACATTTGTGAGTCAATCGATGCCTTAGTGTGGAAAGCGTTGGACTAGAGATCTGAAGGTCACCAGCTCGATCCTGGTTGGAGGTAAGGTTTTTCTCGCAATATAGACACCGTTTTCTGTATGGTTTAACAGTGGAAAGCCCACTTACTTAGATACCCTGATGGCCTGTCTTCATTGGCTTTGCGAGCTCCAGCTAATTTTTTTTAGATTCGGAGTTTTGCTGGTTTAGCTATCGTGGTTCCCGGAGTGCCGAGGTCAACTAGACCAAGGTGTGCCCAGAGTCGTCACCACCAGGAGCAGTCGCTGCTCTTATGGATCAGCGAGATATTTACCACCACGCGACTAGTTTGACATCAGCACCGTAGTGTATTGGTTTACTCTTAGCTGGGTTTCCTGATGGAAACCAGACTGCTTTTCAGATTGAGGAACCTGCTGGGGGGAAGTAGGGGTGAACGTACCCGCTGTTCATCGCAGCCCAACACCCAGGAACACGTTCCAGAGACGATGAGGCGGTATATCGTTTGGTGGCAAAACTCTCTTTTCACCTCTATATCCGTATATGTGACATTATTCTATCTTTTGCTTAGTTGTGGGACGTTTTCTACAATAATCCTAATAAATTATAGTTATGGACCTCTAGTACGCTGGCGAAATAGCGGGGAGAGTGTTATACAAAACATTTTAATTGATTTGGATAGTGCCTCAGCCAGGTATGCTTTAAGCCAATAAGCATACAAATCGTTAGTATGCACGAAGAGAAAGATGACTGGTGTCTACAATCTCTATAGCTTTTTTCTTTTTTAGCTTCACCCAGCTGCCATCGTATTATCTCAGAGAGAGAGAGAAAGAGGAAAAAATGTCTATTTCTCTTGTTTCTGTTCCCTTCACATTCTGGAATACTTGCCTGGTGTTTAAGCCGTTCTTTCAGAGGTATAACCTTAGATGAAGCACTGCCCAGCACTCGATTCTGGTTGTGTTATAACCGGATTATTTAAACGTCAGTACTTATTGACACAGTGACTATTACACAGGCCGTAGAGAGTAATTCACCTGTGAAGTGGAAGAAAAGCGGAAACAAAATGACCGCCTGACAATTTAACACATGCTGATTATTTTACTACCTAAGTTAAATGGCGGCATGTTTGAAAATTGTTTTGCTATTCGCTATGTGTTAGCTAACAAAACATGCATGCAATAAAATAAGAAATGACGCGTCAGAAATATTTTTTAAACTTCAATGGCGGCAGAAGAGCATGTTCGAGGCAGAGCCATCCATTCCATCTTCTCCTTCAAAAGTAGAGATAGAAAAAGAGTTGCAAGCTAAGTTATTATGGTTCGCGTTTTCATTGGCCACACCGCTGTAAATGAAAGGAAGGTTAAACGAGACGCTATTCTCGCTATAATTATCGCTGTGGATGTGGTTTTCTCTGTACACCTATCCTAAGAAGGTACAACTTCGTAGACATTGGAATTGCTAATTACCAGGCCAATTTCAGGGATTCCTCCTTCTGCTTTCTTTCTGTGAAAGTACTGGTGGCCGTTCGAAAAATGTTTTTCATAAGCCTTCTTTTTGTGTGTGAGAGGTGAGAGGAAAAATAACGAACGAGTGCGTTTTTTGTTACTTGGGCACCACTTGGTGATGCAGCCGCTTTCGGATAGGTAAATTTGCACATTCAAAATTTGAAGCCACTTTTCTTTCGGTTCCTCTAGAAAGGCTTGAACTTAGAGAACTAGTTTGATTGTTTATTCAAACGCTGAAAACATTTATCCATCGCTTCTTGTGTGAAGTAGATGATAAAACAATCATCTCAATACCTTTACAGTAACATAAGCAGATGGATTACTAGTGCTTTCACCTTAGAAATAAAAGCAATGGCTGTCTTATTACCAACTCTCTTATGTGTGCCAAATAGTTCGTGGACCGTCTAAGATAGAGTAGTTCAGTTTAGTCATTCTTTTAGGAGCAACGTGTGTGCTGAATCGAAATTTCATACATTTTCAGTGCTCGTTCCTCTTACATAAGGAACTTGAGCACGGCTTCATAGTACGACTCGCTCGACACGAGCGGAAACGGGCTCCATCACGTAAGCCCTGGTAGGACTAGCGTTGTGTATGCCACTCAAAAACATAGACGTTCTTAAAATGAACAGGTATGTGTTTCGAAAACTGGATGAAAATTAGTTTTATAAGCCAAGTTACTCTATCCTTAGGCCCGTCTACGCAAGTGTGATGGTCTTAGCCTTGAAGGTTGTTGACAAGTCGGTAGACGACAGATCATCAGTGAGTGCCATCCTATGAGTTTTGATAAGCACGTTCAAGACGAGCATATTGACAACCTAATCTTACCTTGCAAAATAAATGATAGTCGTTTTCTCCCTCAGCAATCTCGAGGTTGTTAAACAGCATACGTTCTGAAGACCGCGATTCTGCCGAAACGTCAGTTACGATTGTTTTGTATGTGTATTATTGTATGAAAATAAACGTATGCTGTTTAACAACATTGCGATTGATAAGAAACAAAACGAGAGATTTATAATCCAATGCCGAGGTTAATAGAAAGTCGGTCTTGGAAAATGTTACATAACTGATAGTTTTAAATCGGCCTCGCTTGCCACTTTGACCAGTTCTGCGTCCAATTTTCGGTGTTGACATTCAAATTCTTTTTTAGATGATGCCTCGCAACGGTTTTCCTCTTTACCATGGCTGGGAGGTGTTCCTGGGTGTTAGGCTGCGATGTGCGGCAATGGGTTCATTCCTTAGGAGGACCCTCCAAGATGGGAAGGAGTCAGATTGCACTGCTGGCACCAGACTAGTCGCATGGTTGCAAATCTCTCTCTGATCCACAAAGGCGGGACTGTCTGGTTTGGCGACGACTTAAGAAAACCTTTGGCTAAAGTGATTTCGGACTCCAGCGAACTGCAGTGGCTAAAATAGCAAATCTCCGGCTGCAGTAATCACACCGAGCGCTCATCTTTACGAGATTAGGCCGTGAGACATGTGGTGGGTGAGAAGCGATCAAATCTCGACTTACACAGGGTGTCATTAGAAAGGGACAAAGCGACTACGCCCACAAAACTTCATGGAGACATCTTTTTGCTGTGCATCTATAACGTCAAAACAGTCTCTTCATACGGCGACCTCTACGCACTTTTTGAGGCCGTCGATCGCATAAAATTTCATGTGATCGCTCTAGATCAGAGGAAAAGCAGGAAGACCGTCATGCGCAAATTGGATGACAGAACGCTTTTTATTTATGAAGAAAATTTTTCTCACGAAGTGTCGGAAGCGTTGGCTTTATCGTACACCCATTTATTTCTCACCTAGTCACCTCTTACGAAATCCTACCACCGCACTTGACCAATCTTCGTCTCCACCTTACGCGTTCAAGGAACGTCAGTGTCATCAGATGTAACTCACCAACTTGTGCAGCTAATGAGAAGAAACTAGACGGGTTTTCCAACCAATTGGAAGAAGTAAATCACAGCGAAAAGTTATTTTATAAATTTGTTGTTGGAGAATTCAGCACCAATTAGCAACCGCTGATGAAAACGAGAACAGGATGAAAAAATTTGGAGTAGGAAAATGAAATGACAGTGGAAACTGTTTTGCAGTACTCCTTTCTGCAATGTTCTTCCATGCGAATTCATTTCACGAGAAGAGATAAAATCGCCGATAAACATGGCAGTCTCCTAAGAGCACAACTCAAACGGACATCTGCCATATTCTCACGAACAGAAAATGGTGCCTCTTTGACACCTCTGTGGTACCGAGATTATGTACTAGATCTCATCTTCGCCTTTATGAGTGTATCTCAATTCTTATCACTAATTGATAGCCTGCCCGTTTTTGATCTTATTGGTTCTCAAACCTGTTGCATGTTACGATTTTGTGCTGCTATGAGGTTGGAACTAGACTTTCCTCAGCAATAGCGATAAACTACTCTGATAGTTTCGCCTGCAACATGGTGAAATTGATGACTGTTTCGCTGTTGAGGTTTTGTTGTCTAAAAAAGGCTAGAAGAAAAGGAGGTGGTGGTAATGCTTTATATAATGCATCTGGTACAGCTCAAAATAAAGCGCGCAAATGAAAGGGATGGCAACAGGAAAGCGATTGATTCCTGGACCTCCTACATAAAGTAGAGGATTTGGTAACAGTGGTTGAAACACTATCGGACACTCTAAGACGCCAGCTAGTTCGTAACCGCCTATCTTACTAAATGTGCATAACGCAAAATCGCATAATGTGCCCTAATGGTAGAGACTGCATCAGTTCGGTTGTGTTTTACCCAATTTTTTGTGTATAATACAAAGAGAAGTACATTGAGAAAACAGGTTAACCAATATGCCAATGTTCGTATAAAAGAACACTAGTGAATGAATTTAAAGCCAAGCCAAATGCTCCACGAGATGCGCATAGAGAAAGCAAACGTAACGGAGAAGATTTTGAAGTGAAATTCACTATTCTCGCACAGGGATCCAAAACCTCGACACCTAAAACTCCTGAGTTGTCATGGTTAAATTCAGAAAATTCAAAAATAAACCACAAGGAGCGGTGCTTTGTGATTGCGCATGACCACGCACCACACCTCAGGCTGATTTTTTGGCGAGAGCCAGCCACGTTCGTCAACTGCGTAAAATCCTGTGAGGCATATCTCCACTAAATAACTGGGAGGTTACAAAGAACAAAACGGTAATTGTTTAAAAAACGCCATTTGTTATGCAAGTGCAAATTTATGTATTAAGTTTTATCCGCCGAGTTTATGAGAGTATGGCTCGTAATGTTGCGTTTCAACTTACTTTCTACGGTCTGAAAAAGACAAAGCTGCCGAAACGCCATGTGCGTGAATTGATAAATGTTGTTGTAACAACTTCGCGGTCGTTCATTGAGAAATCAGTGAATCACTTCCATTCTATAGCGATGCTGAGGTATACGCTAAACTCCTTGCCGCTGGTTTCTGCTGTGGGAACCGCACACGCTAGTACCCTACCCGGGAACTAACGCGTTCACCAACACACCATACGAATCTTTCGTTTCGTCTTTCTCTCAGCAGTGTTATTGATCTATAGGTGTTATCAGCAATCACCCGTCAACGGAATTGATTTGAGAAGCACAAATGGCCATGGAACCTAGCTGTGGTATAAATTACCACAAATCACCACAGCGTCAGTTTAACTGGGTTCAATGCCGATTTGTGCTCCCCAGATCAATCCCCTTGGCGTGTGATTGCTGGTAGCACCTATATAACACGGCTGAAAAAAATGCGAAACGAAAGCCTCGCATGATGTGCACTGCCGCAAGTGGTCCACAGTTTTGCACAAATCTCAGCATCGTTATAGTTGTACTTCATATAATGCTCTGTTTTTAAAAAATAATATACGGTAAATAAAAGTTGACGATACTTCCATTCTACTGAAGAAGAACAGCCAGAAAGGCTGACGCCTTGCAAAGATCCAACTCTTCTAGGGGGTTCACATATCTTATTCATCGACACCTGACCATAAATCTCCCATTGACGAGAGATTTCTTCCGGTGCCCCCGGGTATCTCATCCACCAACCGGCATTTAGCTGTGAATCTTATAATATGATGCGCTAAATCACTCTTAAGAACATTTATTTATGTGATCTTATAAACTGATCTTCTTAAGCTGACGCGAGGTTGGTACAGGTTTTCGTTTCCGTTGTCGTTGTTTTTGATGTTATTGAACGATGGCTGACGTTTCGGTGACTTCGCCTTCCTCAGAGCCTGGACGTATTTTATGTTAGAATACTTTTTATTATTCGGTGGAAAAGAAGGCTAAAGTGTTAATGAAGATCAAACTTTCAAATAGACGCCATATTGAACAGAAAGGCCACTCACCGTGATGTTACGTGCGGGACTGGCCCACACGTAGTTCACGTGGAGTCGCTAGCAAGACACGCCCGGGGTCAAAATATCATTCTGAAATAGGGCGCCAGGTCACGCGTGATAGTGAGGCATTCGTCCTTCCGGTTCATCTTTAGACCGAGTAATAAAAACATTCTAATATTAAATACGTCCAGGCTCTGAGAAAGGCGAAGTCGCCGAAACGTCAACCATCGGTCAATAACATCAAAAACAACGACAACGACAACGAAGACCTGTACCAACCTCGCATCAGCTTAAGAAGAACAGTTTATAAGATCACATAAATAAATATATCAACTATCTATGCCGAGGTTTATAGAAAGTCGGTTTTTCGACTCTTAAGAATATTTCTTCGAAACAGTGATGACACATCGCTGTCTGAGCCAAGAAGCAGCAAATCGGCTTAGCAATTTCCTGTCTTCAATATAGCATAAAATATGGCCTAAACTATGGATATTTCGTTTTCACAAATCAACCTAACAGCCTGCAATTTATAATACACTTAAAAGATTCCTTAAATGTGTAGATTTTTCCACTAACGAGAAGACTGATTTAAAAATTATCTTGGAAAAACTGTGTTTAAACACCAACCAATCGAGAAATTCAGTTACGTGGATTCTAAAAAGGCGTCAGAAGAGGCTCCATTAAATTCAGCGGTTCACTTTTATGCTCGAATTACTCTCTAATCTACGGATGTTTGTGGTGGAAACCTAATTCCCCATATATAAAGTGAAAAGTTCGAAACATTGTTTGCTTTATTGGGTTGTTTACAACTATGACTTTATTACTATGTGCTCATGGTATAAGCGAACAAACAGAAACTCGAAATTCATTATTTCACAGCAGACGCACGGTGTGTTCAGTATCACCTCAATCACCTGTGATCCTCTTGATCATCGACTTACTTGGTCAGATATCGGCAAACTTTCTGGTTTCCTTCGCGCACTAGAGCATGGAAATGTGACGACCTCCTTCAAGAACACGAAGGGAATCACATCTATGATTTGGCCTTTATTTTCTTCAGTGTTAATGATGATGAGATAGTTATTTGTGCCATGCCAGAAAGCTGGCACTGATTCCAAATGAATCCCGGCTTTATATCGTAGTTCCATGCCCAAGAGCCCAATGAAGAAAATGAGGTACTTCACGAATGCATGTTTCTTTCATTAGCGAAGACAAGAGTTTTCACTGTTAGCATAGTAAATTCTTGCTCGTCCAGCAACCATATTTTGCCATACTTAATTTTCCAAAAACGTTTTTGGTGCAAAATTAATACGCTTGCTTGTTTAAATGCACGTGCTACCTCCGCAGAACTACTAGTAGCTTATCCAACTTTTTTCTTTTTTCGAGTTACCCTTGCTCATGACTAGCTAGAAGTAGCAGACGTCATAGCTGTCATCTGTTATAATATTTGAAACGAGCTTCTTCAAGTAGATCGCAGTTTGAATTTTAGCACCAGTAGTTGAGCGCGCTGGAAAAGTCTATTGAAATCTAAACGACAACGAGAAGCCATTTAATTAACTAGTTATATGTATATATATATATATATATATATGTACACTATATATATGTATGCATACTACATATATATATATGTATATATATATATATGTATACTGAAAACTTTTTTGCTCAAAGATTTCCTACATATCTTATGGACAGCCTAGACAACTTAATACTTTACTGCGTACGAGCTTTCACGAAGACTAATCCGAATAGAAAAAAATCCATGAAAAAAGACAGCGAAATAGAGGTAATGGAGAGAGATCAGCTGTTCGATGTACACTCTCCCTTCACCCTATCGAGTGCAATCGCATTCCGGGCGATCATTTCAAACCGAAGGTCATTGGCGCAATTCCAGAAAAACTCGCTGCTGAAGAGAATAGAGTTTTGTTCGCTAGTCTGTCTACTACCCCTCCGATTGTCCGAGTCTCTTTCACTCCTCTGTTCTCGCTGTTATTCGATTCTTATACGCTTCTTTGCATCAGTTATGATATCCCTTGTCTCTGTACTCATCTAATGCGCGAATTTTCATGCCTTTGCGTTCTTTATTTTCAGCCCATTTTTTCCTCATCGCCTTCGATGTATGCCGTGTTGCACCGCACTGCATGCTTTCAGATATCAGACTTTATTCCATGGTAGTATTAAATGTCATAATTGCCTCGCACTGGTACTCAGTAGATCATTTTTATCCAGATGATTTTTCTAAATAAAACCACAACTTTTCATATTTTTGTCTTAATTATGCTTTCATGTCACTTCAAAGAATAGTAGGACATAAATTAGAACTTTTGAGATGATATGGTAATGTGGACTTGAACAAGAGGCACACAGCCCTCAACGAGTTTGCAAAGCACTGTAGAAGTAATAGTAATAATAGAAATCTAATGCACAAAGTAGCAGCAGTACATACTTGAAGCCACAGAGATTGGGAAGAATATTTGCAGCTCTGTCACAGGGCAGCGCTTGAACAACACATGAAGAAAGCAGACGCAAGAAGTGGCAAACGACTTCTGCCCGGATCGCTTTACGACAGCCATGTCCAAGCGCCTTCATATCAGATCAGGAAGGAGGCACATTCGTCTCAACGGTTTTCATTACGAAATCCCTCAATAGTAAAGAATCACGTGCGGCACTTGTTCTTTTCAGCACACTGATCAGACTTGACCATCTCTCTTCAAAATTGTACGGAGTAGGCTTTTTTACACGAAATCTATCAGATTGAATAGCTTACAACCGATAGAAGACATTTACGCCCGAGTTGTTGCGAAACACGGAGACCTAAACGTAATCATAAACTTTCTCCCACTTAGACTACTGCTTGTCATGGAAAAGGACTTGTCCCGGATATGATCCTCAACGCGATTTATTTAACATAGGGTGATACGAACAGTTCGAATTTCGAAGAGGGTCCAGTTGGAAATGATAAGGATAAAGGATAAAGCTCTTGGCGTTGATCAATCTCTTTAGGGATGCGCCATGCATTCGACGTCATTAAGCATTGTTTGGAGGTGATTGAATACATATCTGGCCTTAAGAATGACTCGCGGTGACCTACCGATGTAATGAGCCAGTGCTGTTATCTTCTCAGACAAGTCGGGTACCATTTTGCCGACCGGAGAGATGGAGGGCTGGGTTGGCCATGGGCATGGAAATCAATTCCACGTGTGTGTTACAGCGGCGCCTCCAACCACTGCGCCACGTGCGCCCTCGGTCCAGTTGGAAAGGACATATAATTGCGTAACTCACCGAATTATAAACAGAATGCACGAGCAGCTATGAAATAAATACGCTAGCATATCAATGTAATAAAAGAATGCGACTTATTTGATACAGAATTAGTACTGGATACATGGAATAACAATAGTGTTATAACACCTACACAAGTATCTCATGAGCCATACAACAACCTCACATCAGAGTCTCACAGTTCCGCAAAACATCATAGACCGATGTTAATGGTGAGATTACACAAGCCTTGTCAAATCAGATTTATCCAGCACATTTCCGAATGAAATTGGGTAAGAGAAAGACGGTGACAACGGCTACAGCATTTCTGCCTTGCTGGCGAAATCGTATCATGCACTACCCTTTCGAAATAAATGACTGTCGAAGATACTTGGAAGGAAAGTGCAAAACTAACGGTTTGGTGTGAAGCAAATGATATTCGTAAAAAACGGTTTTTTTTTCGATGTGCCTTACACCCAACTGAACGAGTATATCTCCATATACTTCAACTATGTAGGGAGTCAACAAAACGAAAGGCTTACCACCAGATTAGAGACGCCCGGACGCTGATAAGTGACTAGTCAAGATGTGAAGACCACGTTATCAAAAGAAGCACTGAGAGGGTTATCTTAGAATTTCTACATTTCATTCGTTTGTCAGGTTCAACAATCCCAAGTCTCCACCTACTTTCCAGATCAGGTGAGTTCTGCCACATTTGCGAAGACTGAAAATGAGGTGAACCACACATGTAATGCTTCGCAATAACTAACACTGCACAGTAGCGTCTGGGTTCTACAATTTGTCTATGGTCTAACGAAAAGACGGCAACCTGCTTTTCTGAAGTCTTCGTAAACATTTTGGACACAAAATAAGATGTTACTCATACCTTGTGCACTAACCGAACGTATAGGACAACTCTGCCCCGCAAACAGCATCGAATAGAGACATTAATGTCAATAGTCTATTTTATCTCTGTCAATCTACTTCATAGAGCTTCCACTAGAGTACTAGTTGGTGCCTTGTCAGTGGAAGTGCTTCAAATTCCAAAAAAGCTTAAGCATATAAGTTTTGACAAAATGTGGTTTCCAGCAGTTTTCGCGCACTCATTCCACGCATCCGTTGTTCCATTTTGAGATCCATTTTTACTGCTTCGAATTATTTCCTCCTGGTGACAATTTTAAAATTTTTTCCACTCTTAAGACAGCCATTACAGTCTCTGCATTTTGAAATGTTCAAGATCTGCTTTATTTAGTCCATTCTTTGTGTTCGTCACTAGGTTTCAGGGTGGCCACTGATCCACCACTAAAATGACGCCTAACAGCTCAAAATGCGCGACAATTACAGTAATTCCGTGAATGTTCTGTTCATTACAAAGGAGGTTCTGCTATTTATATTTAGCCACCATACCGACCATGAAGAGCAGGGTCATTTTCTTCTTTCAAGGAGAATACTGGAGTATATTCAATAATATATTAATATATAATAATAATATCATATTCAAGGAGAATATATTTGTTATTTATTGATTGTTATCCTGCAGAGTACAACAGGATTTCAAGTGAATTCAAGCACTAAAATGAACAATGATCTGTGGAAATTCAGCGGTGAACTATTTGATGAGTGCACTTTGCAACTGTGCCAAAAATTCACCGATCCTTTCAACGATAAACGCGGCCCACATTTAGAAAATGACAGATCTGCTTCACTTAATGTGAGAATATTCTACGGTAGATCCATTTGGTCAATCATTAACCCACTGCTGAAGAATGGTCACAGTTGAGGGAGGATGTAATTAAATGAACAGATGACTTATCAACAAAATCGCAAGCGCACGAGTCCTGCATGCTTCGCATACAGTCAAAAATTGCTTAGCACTTTCGCTTTAAGCAAACTTAGAGTGCATTCGAAATTCACAACTTTAGCTTGTAAAACCGACTGTCTCGGGTTAATAAGTCATTCTTTTCCAGTGAGGTTCATGCTGTTGGTCTCGAACGGGTCGCCATTATGAGAGGTGAAGATTTCTGAAATACAAATTTTGGGTTAATTCGAGATAAAGCATCTTATAAAGATCTTAAGAGTTCATACATAGCTCTAGAATGGTAGGGCAAGGTCTCTTCTGTAGGCCCACTATATTATCATCCTTGCGATTACTTTAGCGAACCAGAAATTATCAGTAACTGTAATGAAATCGGTAAGACAACGAATGTGTTAATGTGCATCCGTCTATACAGGTTCCATTCCATTTCTAACTGCTGAGAGAAGAAATGTCTTTCGTGAATAATTGTAGTTCAACCATAATACTGCCAAAGTAATAAATTCGTTTTTGTAAAAAAAAATGCATCTCAAATGCTGAATTCCGTGGTAAGGAAAATCAAATTATACGTGATTTTAAACTTGAGAAAGCCAAAACTGAGAAAAGAAACTCTTCGGCTAATTTTCAATGAACTGTCGACTGTCTTTCCATAAATAACCTTTTCAACAACAAATAACTGCAACCAGGAAAATATTGGTAGTGTTCAGTGTTATTTGGTGATATTCAGCAATGCTATGTTCAAATACAGTTTTACAAATAAGCTAAGAAGACCGATTTAATCCGAAAACAAGTCAAGGACTTTCACGCCCGTTCGGGAAATCACTAGAACATTCCAAAAAAGGCGTTTTCCCATAGCATCAATCTGCTAACTCATTAACCTCGAAAAAGTAAACCCAAAGTAAAAACAATGTTTCTAGGACAAAAGATGAAAATCCGGCATTGATCAATTTCTTAGGGTTGCCGCATGAATTTAACTCGGTTCGTAGCATGGAAGGATGACTGCTTGCATTTCTGCCCTCTACAATGACAAGCAGTGGTCTAGCGACGTATCCAGTCAATATTTTTATTCTCCCAGCCAACAATGATAGCAAATTTCGCAACCATGTAGGGTGAAAATATCGAAGCAAAGCTCGAACCACAATGAATTTGCAGTTTGATGGAACCTCCCAACGGTTTACAGCCTCATCGTGGCTGGGAGGTGCTCTTTCGTGCCAGGCCGCGATATAAAGTAGGGAATTCATCCATTGACAGGATTTCCCAAACTGAGAAAGAGCCCAACGCTTACACCAGGAAGCCACGCTAAGAGTGAACCAATAACAGGATTCATCACCGTGCTGATATCAAATGGTAACAAATCTCTCTCTGATCCACAAAGGCGACGACTGCCTATGGTTGCGACGACCTCGGCCAGGATTTGGCTAGACAGATCTCGGAACTCCAAGAAACCACAATAGCTAAACCAGCAAAACACGGAAAAAATGAAAATTTTGTTCGGGTCCACACAAAAGTGAAGACGGGCCATCCACGTATCCAAGTAAGTAAGTTCAGTGAAAACTGGATGGAATGTAGAAATTCCTAATAATTTATCGCACACGCACTTAGGATGTATCCTACGTCGAAACGGCCGAGTTACATGTAGAATGAGAGAGGAGTGTATTCAAGAACAACCTTTATTGGTTTTTTCCCCTAAATGAAGGTAGTAATTAGATGGTGCAGTACCGTTTTGTTTTCACCTTTATAAATCATATCAGATCTCCAACCACCAAAATCAATATTAGGCTTGAATTTTCTGAGATGTAGGTCCGAGTTACTTTAATAAGTTTAGAACTAGTGAACCCGCATTACCAGGGAGTCAATTACCACTGCGACCATCAATTTAAATGAAAGCCGAGGTTTCTAACAAGTGAGTCGGCAGCTTGTACCACACATGTTGAGTGGCCAATTTGCGAAACGAAGCATATTTTCCACTCCAACCAATTCGCCTTTCATTCTCATAAGCATAATATCGATTACAATAAAACCTGCATAGAGCAACATAGTATCATGAGCACAACTTGTTCTAGAATATTTAAGTGAAATTGCTGGCTTCCATATTTTCCCAAACTTTGAGTAATTCTTATTTGTGTTCCACATTAACATAACTTCTCAACTGATACGAACGCAAAGTGTAGTTTGCTTGAGAAACGCATCCATGAGATGGTCCAGCTGTTGGGAATACCTTATTCCTTCCAAATGGTGTTGTACTCATTTTAAATACTTGAAACGCATTTTCGGTATGGTAATGTGACGGCGTGACCATCGACTGCGTTGCTTCACTGTATAAGGTTACATGTGTCGCAAGATTTTCATTTCTTCAATAAAACCTTCCTATAAATAATCGTTTAACAAGGAGTTTAAAACAATTCTTTCTTCATCTTCCATACATCTCCAAGAAAGAACGCAGAAACTAAGTCGTCAAGAAAATTCGACGTTAGTATTCTGGGAGATTCTTACGAAATTTCGGAGTAATGCGTAATAATCTAAAAATGTGCAAAAATTTTAAATGTTATTAAAGATGTGTAGTTCAGCACTTCTATTAGAAGTGCTGGGTAGTTTTTGCAAACTGCCTTGACACGAGTTCTTTTTTAAGATCTTAACGACCAGTACATAGCTTACAACGCAAAACATTATTGGCCCGTCACATGTGGTGAAGATCAGTTCTTCCATTACAAAGCTTTACCTCAAATGAAGAAGATTCAGCTGAGAGTAGCTGAGATACACGCAAAGCGAAGGACGCTGATGGTGTAGTGGTGAAGTGCGCTGCTCCCCGGTAAGGACAGCAGCGCGTGTTCGTTTTCCATTGCATACACCTGTGGTCCGGAGTTTTGCAAATATCTCAGCATTTCATACGAGTTATAATTCGAAACATAACCTGCAATTAAGAAGAAAAAGGCAGTAAATAAAAGAGTTAAGATGAAGAAGATTCACATCGTTTTAACATTCGGCAACCTCTCAATTTGTGTCCTCCTCTTCTTCGTAATGATCTTCACACTTTCCAGAGTCTCATTAGTCCGCAGTACTTTCGCACCTAACCTTTCTTAATCAAATAAACACCCCATTGACTTTCCTCTTTCGGGTGGCTCGCCGCCGCTGGGTGTCGAACATAGATGCGCAGAGAGAGTCAATCATCCCAGCACTAACAGCCAAGCGAAAAACGAACTGAAGATAACCACAACGTTGCTGAGATATTTGCAAAACCCTGGAGCGCACGTGTCTATGGTGGGGAACGAACGCGATATTGTCCTATCCGAGCAGTAACGCGTTCACCACCATACCATGCGGTTCCTTCGTTTCGTGTATCTCTCAGCTAGTTCTATCGATCTTTTACCATCAGCAGTCACCCGTCAACGGGATTGATTTCGCAAAATACTCTGCCGTTAAAAAGAATAGGCAGTAAATAAAAAGGTTAAGATTGTGATTATAACTATAGCCTCAGCTTAACTGGGTTCAATGCAGATTTGGGCTACCCAGATCAATCTCGTTGACGGGTGATTACTGATGGTAAAGGATCGATAGAACTAGCTGAGAGACAGGCAAGGAGAAAAGCTCGCATGGTGTCGTGGTGAACGCGTTACTCTCCGAAAAGGACAATACCGCGTTCGTTCCCCACCACAGACACCTGCGGTCCGGAGTTTTGCAAATATCTCAGCATTGTAGTAGTTATCTCAGCAACGTTGTGGTTGTATTTCGCTTAGTACCCTGCCGTGAAAATTGTAGAGTGCGCAGAAATAAAAGGTAAAGAATAGAAGTTCTCTTTAGACAAAAGCAGGCGAAATACAAAACGTTCTACCAAAAAGTGATATACCCCCGGTATCGCTTCAGCAACTAGAGCACGTCGAACAGCTCTGATGAGTAGCGGAAACAACTGGCGACTTCCAAGTGAATTAAACAGAGCTTCGTCGACGTTGTCCTACATCATCAGGAAGCTCTCGCGCAACTATGTTTACTATATTGTGTGATTTACGCATGCATTTCTCCTACATAGAATAGGTTTGTTGATGGTCATAGCTTAAAAAATCTTTCTTTGTGCTACATAAATCACACACGAGTTCGTCAAGTTGCTTTCTGAGAGAACAAACAAGGTTACCGCGATTAGATAGCGTATCGCTGTGTAAACATTTGGAAAGCAACTACTAAAAACCGGAATTCGTCATTATTTTGGTAGTGGTGAATATATAATGTATTTAAGACTTTGGAATGACCGTAGTTTGCGTTCAGCAAATTCAGAAATAGTGTTAAATGATGTCGGTGCTCCTCTAAAATGTCATTCAAGATGAAAATGATTGATAGTAAATAAATTGCCTCAGAAGAACTACTTCATGAAGGTCTTACGTAGACCTTTTTCAATATATGCCTCGGTTTCTCACTTAGTGAAAACAGCCAATCATTTCTGCCCCATATTTTTTTCATGTATTCTTTCAATTCTACTGCCAAACATGACTCCACTACTTGTATTTATCTGAATTCACTTCTTATCAGAAATTTCTCAGAGGAAACAGATTCATTTTGCAACACAACTGCCCTGATTCTTGCCGGAAGACTGACTATACACAGAAAGAGATCATATTAAGCGAAACAAAACAGCGATTTGCTTGACTTGAGGGAAATGTTTATGCATGAACTTAAACGGCAGATCTAGAAGTTTTCTATTTTTGCCTACAATCGAACTCCGCTATCAGTTTCGTATATCGAGGTAGTCATCGCTTTGTTAAGGCATGTTCTAAGGTCGCGATCAAAACATTAACAACAACTCAGGTTAACTATGCTTGTCAGAGTGTGTTCTTCTATAGCGAACATATTCATTGAGACCTCCAAATTGTGACTTGAACTGATCGTGACTTCGACTAAAGCCATCACTCCTAACGGTTAGATTACAAGTTCCGATTCAGAATTCGGTGACGTCCACTTGAATAATATTTATGTGGAGCCACGTTCACCTCACTCAACTGCCATATTGTCTACACCTAATGGATTCTTTACATTCCCGTCGACCCGAAATCATCCTCAGCAATACCATATTTCCATTTTCATCGGTTTTTATCGATGTTTGGAAACCGCGGCAGAAGGCCGCCGACGCGTTTCCTTTTTTTCTTCCGAATATTACCCGTGTGAATCGGACAGAATTCGAATTTCCTCGCTTGTCGTTTGCTTCCCTCTACCGACAATGTTAAGTGAACAAGGTAGGTGCATTAAGACGGTCAACATTAATTACCATCTTTTAGTTCACCAAATATAGCATCCGTTGACCAACAAAGAGATTTGATGTGATTAATAGAAATGCAGAAATCTCTTGGTTCGGTGGTCGGTGTGCGTGGAAAGGTCAGTGTGAGTAGGTGCTATCCACGTGGAACTCAAAAAAAAAGCAAAGTGGAAGGATGTCCCAGTAGGAGAAAAGAATAAGATGCTTTAGTTCGCGTCATTCTTTTTGAGCATAAGGTTAAGTATTCATATTTTAAAGTCCGACTTTATTTTAACCTCGATGTAACTAACCAGCGTGTATTCCTTAATTGATGAGCTAGCACACAAGGCTGATAACGAACTTTATTCGGCATACAAACAAACATTTTGGCGCTTTCGATTTTTTCAGGGCCAGATTGATCCGATTTGATCTACCACAGTTGCCCTTCATCCGTTGTGGATCCTCGTGATCGCATCGGCTTGAACATAGTGCAAAATCGCTCGAATGAAGAACCTCACCGGGCCCTTATGTACGTGACGACTGTCCTTGATAGTCCTTAAGCAAACTGATTTTCTGGATTCGATTCAATACGATTACGAGGACCTATGTGTGAGCAAAGAAGAACTGTGAACAATCGACACGGATCAGTCCGGCCCTGAGGAAGGCGAAGCAGCCGAAACGTTAGCCAAATAAAGTTCTTTGTCGACCTCGTGTTAGATCATCACTGAAAGAATATATTAAGTAATCAATTCTAGCCAGAGTTTTGACAGTGTACACGCTATCGTGCTCGAATCGAGCACCCACCACGGACGATTGCGAGACGAAGGAATGGAAAATATAGTGGGGGCGGCGCAGCCCATGAAGAGGGGTCATCCAAGTATCCAGGTAGGTAAAATTTGAGAAAGGTGATAGTGATACAACCACATTGATGCTGAGATATTTGCGAAACTCCGGACTGCAGATGTCTGCGGTGTGCAACGAACGAGCTATTACCCTTTCCGGGGGCTAACGCGTTCACCACCACACCGTGCGGATCCTTCGTTTCACCTTTCTTAAAGGTGACAGTGTTTTCATCACTCTATCTCCCTGGATGTTTCCTTGTTTACGGAATTCTCGCAAGGTCTGAATGGCTGTTTTCTTTCCATCGATAAGCAAAACAAAGAAAAAAAACAGTGAGTTAACAATAAATTCCGAGGCAAAGAGAAAATCGATTTTGGGAATCGTCTGAATGACTAAATAAAAGATAGAAGTTTTTCAAGATTATTTGAAAATGTTTCAATAACACCTAGGAAGAGTGATCTTATGCTGGACTTCATCAATTTGTGAATTCTTCTCCATGTGTCCCCTGTTTTCACTTAACCGCTATTTTCAGCGCATTTTTGCTCAATAGGGTTATCATCTTATGGCGAAGTCCTTTCACAAACTTTATTTATTAATAAGTAGCACACAATCCTAATTAGTTTCAAGCTGCCGAGAGCGAAGAATTTTTAATGAAGTTTTGCGTAAGATATTTTTCGTCCTATTTTTTTATTATTTGCTTTTGTTATTACTGCCGTCACCACATCTTCTAGTCGAATCCCAACACTTCTTGCATTTGGTTGGCTCGCATCTGTGACCCACGTAGCTCTTTGAACATTTCGCGCGTTGCTCCTCTTGGTGCCTGGGATTTCGTCTTATTTATGGATGTCATAAAATGGTGAACGAGTCAATTCTCTTTGAAATCTTGAGAAAGAACAGCTAAGGCGTTCCCACATGGATTGGACGACAGTTCTTTCCTCATGAACTGCATTGCTCACCACTCTGCCAACCCCATTTATTGTCATCGATTCCTTCTATTGTTTATCATATCTCATTCTCTTATGATGACTATGCGTTTTCCTCTAATTCATTATTCACTCGTTTATCGACCACACCTTTCATTTTGTGTTAAAATGTTTCTATCATATTCATTCTCGTGCAAAAAAGGGCGCGTTTACTTTGCCCAAAAATTTCTTCCGATCAGCTGTTTCCGTCATCTGTCCGCGCGCTCGTCCGCTTTTCGACGGCGCCTTTCACCGTCACTTTTGTTTGCCTGAAATTTATCGATAACTGTCGTTTCTCCTACAAACGTCCTGTCCATTTTCTTCGTTTAATTAAGTCAACCTAACCACATCAGTTGCAATGATGAAAGCAAAAAAAACTAAACTCTTACGAGATTCAGTTTTTCCCCGTTTATTTCGGAGTCAATGTTTCCAAAACCCTTTTGAACAGGTCTAGTTGGGAAATATTCATTGGCTTAACACGTAATTTAAATCCACGCGTTTAATGGGTAAATTTAACGACCGTAATAAGCAGGCAGACATGACAATTCGGACTTTGTAATGTTTTTCCATCGTTGCTTACAAATGTAATGACTCCTACATCATTTTTCGTTGCGCATTATCTGAATGTTTTTCTTTCAGTTCTTTTTCTCACTGTTTTCTCTGGCTGATTTTTTTTCAGCTGTAAAAAACGGGTTAGTTTTCTGGATAGCTGAATGACGTATTCAGCAAACGAGTTCAAGCTAGTACAGAGCCGTTCTCAGCTGGAGTAGAACCACTGTCCTTACTCTGCCCCTTATAAAGGAAATTCACAAATTTTAGCAAATAAAAGCAATTAGGAAATCGAAAAAATTAATAGCAGAGAAAATGAAGTGAGCGAAAGTGGGCAAAGAATTTTGAAGCAATGTTTTCTTTGTCTGCGCTGTACCTATGAGCCTAATAAATTTTACTAGCTTTGTTTGCCGCTGTGATTCTGAAGTTACGAACTATCACTATTTTATCTTCTATCTCTTAATACAGTATTTCTTCGGGAAAATAACGATGACTGATTCTCCTCGGAGCTCGAAGTTTTCGATCTCTCAAGGAAATGTTTTCAAATGTAACGGTTTTGATTTCTTTCTCTTTTTTTGCTCTTCTTCCACTTCTTTCTGCTTTGAAAATAGCCAATGTCATAACGGAATCAAAAAGGAACAAAGTAAGAGATAGAAAGGATGTTATTCACCATTTCATTTTAATATTCGATTTGCTTGCTTCATGGAAGAACTACTGTTTTGCTTCTGCCCTTTTTTTCAAAAAGAAGCATCATGTATGCACTTTAACTTCTGCTTGAACAACGTTTACACCAATCACAGGCCCTATGCCACCGTTCATCCAATGTCTCCTTGAAAATCGATTGAATCAAAAAGGGCGGTATTATTTTGTTTGTCGGTTTTGTAAAGCGAAATTTTCTAGTGCAATACTATTGTTGGTGTTTATGGAACACAAAAAAGTCAAACTAAAATTGTCATCATCATCGTCTCATAGCCTTCTTGAAGACTTACCATCTGATGTCAGCGATTGTCCAGTTGTTCGTACGATGTCTCTCTGATGTAGCGTGGTCGAGTCTGATAGTAATTCTGTCGGTGCGATCTTCGGCATTGTGAATCCTTTCGTGCTAATACTTGATACACCAATGCTTCTTTTTCTTCAAGATATTTAAAGGTTGCTGGACGGTATTCTCGTTTCATGTCTTACCTAACAGGTCTTTATTGAACAATAAACGATAAGTCAGAGAAATTTGTTGGCCAGACTGTTCGCTTAATATTTCGAAGTAAGAACACATATTGATTAGTCATGCCGAGGTTAAAGGAAAGTCGCTTTTGGAACATTTTTACCACTAGTTGATAATAACAACGACTTCTGCTGCATGGATTATCCAGAGGAGAAAAACAAGTTGTCATCACCGGACAATCACTTCTATCCACCATCATCATCCTGCATAAAAGGGAATCACCAAGCGTGTATGCCTAATTCGAAGAGATGACCCGCTAAGGAAGACCTAACTCGACGCGAAAGCCAAGTCGCTGCATCGGGACGAAGGACAAGCGTGGACCATCGGCTCGGATCACCGGCTCTGGTGAAGACGAAAACTTCGAAGCGTTAGTCGAAAATAAACATATTTATCAACCTCGTGTAAGCTCATCAAGAAAGGAATACGCTCGCTTAATTATTCTCAGTTCATCAGTTCTGTGTCATTAACCATGCTTATTTTTTGCTCAAGGCAATTTCTCGGGCGATCCAAAAAATCTAGATGTTGCAATGTGCATCACCGCTGCATTAGAAAGGGCTCTATATTATCATTTCTGTCACTGAACTCGTGAACTATCCGTTTTTTACATTTAGCTTTATGCGTACTGTCATTAGTACTTTATCGTCAGCACAGTGACACCGTTGGAGTCGTTGTCTATTAACTTTCTCACTCCTATGTTCCCTCTTTTTTCTTCTTTCATCTGATCGAATATGTCATCGAAAAGAGCTCCTCATTTTGAATAAATATGGCAATAAGCAAATATTACGAGGGATTTATGACCCACTCACTTAGTACTTTGTGAGAATCTTTGGTTACAACAACCATCTGAGTGAAACAAATATTTTAAGCCATCGTGGTAGTTAAGCAATCTTTATGAAAATAAGAACGAACGGACTCATTGAGAAAAATCACATTTCCCGTTTGACGTCATTCACCAAGTGTTTTGCCAAGTTATTTTTAATTTTTATTTTGCTACTGAGATTGTATGAATTGACGCCTTAAGTCTCTTCCATGCTTTTAGAAATATGTGTCTTAGATTTTTTAATGATTCTTTTGGAAACAACACAAGTGAATTTATAATTGCCAACAACAGATGTTCACATGTGATAAATCCTACCTCCGTAACTTGGGTGAAAACCGTTGTCTTGGGTTTTTTCCCTGTTTCTAGACCTCTTCTTCATTTCTCAGTATATTTATGCATACCATTGAACGTTTGTAGCGCCGCTCACTACCTTGCACAGCTCTCCACGAGCTTGTCAGTAGCAGAATGACCGAAAAATGCTCGACATGCCGTTGATGGTCGAGGTTTCCAATACTGTCGCTGGGCTGTAAAACGAATAGACGGTCTTCTATGCTGCTAATAGTGGTGTCACCTTCCCAGTGCATCAAGCAGGGAAAATAATCCTGAATGATCTCACATTTGAGACTTTGTCTTCGGCAATCCTCTATTTCCTCCTTTTTTTTCCGTTTTTTTTTCAATTTTCTTTCTGTGGACATGTCCATGAGAAGGGCGACAGTTCGAAAAATTTTGCAATAGCATAGGCAGATTCCGTTTTGCTTACACATCCACCTATCCCTCTCGTTGTTTTCAGACAGCAAAGTGACCAACGGAGCGAAAAGTCTTTTTTCTGCCTCGTTCTACTGATAGTAGGTGGGCTCGGAAGACATTGCATTCCATTGACGTTCTTCTTGAACCACTCTTATCAATACACTCTCTATTGGCAGCATTGTAACCATTCTAGTCATTTTTCTGATTGTGCTCCTTGCTATTTGTTCCGGGAGAAAATAATCAAGTGCAAGCGTTTCTAATTACATCTTCTTAATTGCAAATGTACCACAGGAATATTGATTTCAACACCTGCAAACGCTATTTGTTTCGCTCTAAAGAACTACGTACTTTAGTGAATAGTTACTTGGTGTTACATGGATGTTTTTTTTTTTCCAATGAAACACACTACACATTCGTTAGAGGTGCCCTGCACACTGGATCAGTTATTGGTTTGATCTCGCTCCCTTTCCTAACTAAACCTTCCATCCATCCTTTCGAGGTCAGTAATTTAGTAGCAGACTTTTCTGAGAAGACAGCAGCATTGACCTGGTACATCGGCAGGCCATGGGAAACCATTCTACAGGCTATGTATGCATCCATTCACCTTTACGATGTTTGATAAAGTCGAATTAATTGCGTATCTCCAAGCGATTGATCAACGGCGGAAGCTTTATTTTCTTACCATTGTCTTCTATTTTACGATTGCATAAGTCTATTTCATAAGCCAACTTTAGTATGGTTAGTTGACATGCATTCTTTCATCCATAAGATAAATACGGGGCTGATAAAGAACGCAATTCGACTAACGGCTAACGTTTCGGCACTTTCGTCTTCCTTAGAACCGGTTTGATCTGAGTCGATTGTCCACATTTCTTCCATCGTCCAATGTGGGTCTTTGTGATTGCATCGAGTTGAATCCAGTAGAACACCGCTGTACTTTTTTTTGCACAAGGCGGTATTGTTGCTAGTGATTGCCCGTTGATAATCGTTTGTCTCTCACCTAATAGTCCATCTTGCAGCACCAACACTATCAATACATTCCTATCAACAACAACAATACCATATAAAAGTGTAAAAGAGCACTGCCAAATGAGGTACTTTATTCGAGTAATGCTCCACTCGATTCCACTCGATGCGATCCCAAGGGCCCACAACGGAGGAAAGAACTGCGGTAGATCAACTCGGATCAATCCGGTTCTGAGGGAGGCGAGGGCGCCGAAACGTTATCCGCTAGCCGAATGAAGTTCTTTATCAACCTCGTGTCAGCTTATCAATTAAAGAATAAAAAACTCTCACGATCGACTTTCTATTAACCTTGGCATCCATCGAACAATTCTTTATATTCTTGTTTAGCAAACACAAGGTGTCGAGAATGAATAGTTCTCTTCTTTTAACGTGTGAAATCGGCTATAAATTTGGGTTTTGAAAACGGTAGAACTTTGACGGGAGTTCTTGTCTTATACCGTCAAATAATTCTCTAGAAATAATGTTTATTTACAATCTTACCCTTTTTATTTATTACCTATTCTTTTTAAGGGCAGGGTATTTTGCTAAATATAACTACTTTAATGCTGAAATATTCGCAAGACTCCGGACCGCAGGTGCTTGCGGTGGGGAACGAACGCGTTATTGCCCTTTCCGAGGAGTAACGCATTCACCACCACACCATGCGGGTCTTTCGTTTCGCCTCTCTCTCAAAATGGCAAAAGATCGATAGAGCTAGCTGAGAGACAGGCGAAACGAAGAACCCGCACAGTGTCGTGGTGAACGCGTTACTCTCCGGAAAGGACAATAGCGCGCTCGTTCCCCACCGCAGACACCTGCGGTCCTGACTTTTGCAAATATCTCAGTATTATAGTAATGTTTATTTACTTTTCAAAACCTGCCATCATTTAATGTCGGTATATGTGATCGATTCTTCAATACTGTTTGGATTGCTCCGGTAACACGAGGTTACTATGAAATTTTATACGACTCGTCATTGGGCGCCCTTAGTCTTCTTCAAAATCTCGCTGGTCCGAATAGTTCGTACAGAACCAGTCCTTCCCCAATGTGGGTCTTCGTAGTTTTATCGAATCGAATTTTCTAGAATGGAACGCGAAAGAGAAACTCACCCGTAAGCGTCAACCGTCTCGCATAAAAAAGATACTGCGTAATGAGGTTCTCGTTGGACTAGTGCCCCATTCCGGAAAATTCTGCTCGCTCAATACGACTAGTCCCACATAGCAACGGGAACGACTGTGAACACGACTCGGATCTATCCAGCTCTGAAGAAGAGAAATCGTTATACAGTACACGTTTACTTCCGTGCGAAACACACATAAAGCACAATAGTAGCTGACGTTTCGACAGTATCGCCTTCTTCAGAGCCGTTTTCAACGTGCTTTCCGCTGAGGAGAAACCGGTGATTAGAGTCGCATATGGTTGACGTATACTGTATAACAACCACGCGATTGCTGAAGGTGAAAACGACGCATTTATAATCCAGTGTCTAGGTTAATGGAAATTTGATCCCTGGAACTGAAGAAGAAGTCTACGAAACGTCAGCCAAACGAAATTTTGGGACGACCTTGTGTAAACTGGGCAATACGATTGACTGTTCATTTATTCTCATATTTAATGATCTAATGGCTAATTTTATAATTTGAACGCAGAATCTACAGCTTATCTTCACAGTGTCTCCGGTTAGACCTGTTAACGATAGCAATTTTCTCTAGCTTTACCCTATGTGATTTTTTTAAACAGAGAACCTTCTATATGCTTACACATAATCTCGAACAGAAAACGAGTCAAAAGCCAACGCTGGCATTCTTTTTCTCCTCTTTTTGGATGCCATAGGACAAATTGCATTTGGCTTCCCAGTAGTGACAGATGTAGATGACAGACAGAGTGACAGGCTACGGATTTTTGCAGTAGAACTAATGTCTTAGAGAATGCTTGGAAATGCATAGTGTTCAGACACACTGTAATTTAAACCTAATGTAAGCTTGTTAAAGAGGACCACCGACTGGCTCTGGTAAAGTCGAGGACGTCGAAACGTTATCGGAGTAGAAATTATTCATCAACCAGAAAGACTACACACTTTTGTTGTCGACAATAAACAACACCGAATCAATTCACTTTGTGAATTGCTTTGTTCCTTTGAAAAAAACCACACTTCGGATTGACGAAACGAAATTCTGGAATTGAATTTCTAGTTGAAGGAATTGAAGTTCTCATAGACTTTAATCATTATCGGGCCGATATAAGATGTCGTCTAAAGATCGTAATACCATATAGATTCACACCAACTTCACAAATGACCAAATTTTCTGCTATGCTTTCTGTTGTAAGTGCTCCTTTAGCGCGCTGGTTTCAGATGTTTCACTGTGGAGACGTGGTCATTGGTTCGACCTCATGTTCCAGGAAACTCTGCCCACCAAACCTCCTAATTATGATCAGTTTTGTATGAGTCGAAAAAAACAATAAATTGATGGATCGATAGCCGCGGTAAGTAATAGGCAGTGTACGTACTCAGGTTTTTTCACGATGCTAAGAATAGAGTCAAATTTCAAAGTAAGAATTGCATGACACTTCCATGGCAAATGATCAGCACTGGACGGTTTATTGTTTATCATTTTGTAATGTGCGTTGTGACAATTAGAAAGCACCATTGCACATACAAGTTCAGATACTATTAGGAGTATGCTCTTACTAAAAATTTTCCGCTAGCAATACGACAGATTTTTAAATTATTGATGAGAATCCGAGTTATTAAGCCTCTTTTGTGTGTGTGTGTGTATGTGTGTGTATGTGCATGTGTGTATGTGTGTTTGTATGTATGTGTGTGTGTGTGGGTGTGGTCGTTCAAACGCACGAAATTTTTCTCTTCGTTATACATGTGGTTTAACTTATTCGCTTTTTTTTTCCAGTTCTAGTTCTAACGACATGGGTTGGAGTCAACTGTGTTTATGTTTATTGTCGATTTTAGTGTTAAAAAAGTTTCCCGACTTTTCTACACATCTGTCCTTAAATCCAGGCTTTATCTTCAATTACAGATCGAAAAGGGCGCGTGTGGCGCAGTGGTTGGAGGAGCCCTGCAACACACACGTGGAATCGATCCCCGCGCTCATGGCCCACTAAGCCTTCCATCCCTACGGGGTCTGCAAATTGGTACCAAACTTGTCTGGGAGGACAGCAGACAGCAGCACTAGTTTGATATATAGGCCACTGCGAGTCATTGTAAAGGCCAGATATGCATTCAATCACCTCGGAACGATACTTCATAAAGCCGAATGCATAGCGTATCCCTCAAGGATTGATCAACGCCAAGAGCTCTATCCTTTATCCTTTAACAGACTAAATTAACCGCATAGGATATGGTCACGTAATATTTGGCGCTCCAAAAGAGTAGATAACGACTTTTGCTCACGATGTTTTTCCCAAAACTATGCTGAAAGCATTTGTTGTGCTTCTCGCTGGATAATAAATTTGTTTCTTAAATGGATTGTTTACATAGTTGGCTTTATCAGTCATGTAGGTCAATCATAATTATGCCTATTGAAAATGCTGCATTGAGCGCATTTAGCGCTGTGGATAGAGGTTCTATGATGTCCGTGATCTTTGGTACTATGCCCGGGTTCACCACCCATCTCGCTGGACTCAAGAAATTAGTATCATACTTATATGGAGGAGAAGGTATAAGAGCGCTGACTTGATACATTGGTAGGTCACCGCAAGTCAATATATAGTCTGCATATGCATTCAACAATCTTTACAACGCTTCATGAAGTCGAATGTCCGGCGCATCCTTCAGGCATCGATAAAACCTGGATTCATTATCGTAAAAATATCGATCCTTAGGGCTAGATAAATAAAAAATGGTGAGTAATTTGACAACTCGCCTATCATGTATTCACAATTGTTGTTCTAAAGTCTCTTGTTTGGGAAATATGACTATGGAGTTTGTTGTTCCAGTTTGTCCCATGACCTCCTTTCTCATAACCTTGGCACTGATCAGAAACTCGCTGTTTTTCTTGGTGAGCAAATACGATGTTGTTACTATGAAGAATAAGCATAGAGCTCTCGGCGTTGATCAGTCCCTGAGGGATGCGCCATCCATTTGACTTCGTTAATCATCGCCGGTGGTGATTGAATGCAGATCTGGCCTTTACAATGACTCGCAGTGACCTGGCGATGTATCGAGCCAGTGCTGTTCTCCTACCAGACAAGTCTGCTACCAATTTGCCGACCCCGGGATAGAGGGCTTGGTGGGCTTGGGGAGCGAGATCGATCCTATGTGTTTTGCAGAGCGCCTCTGACCATTGCGCTAAACGCGCATTCTTGCTATAGTATTTATTGATACATAAGACAAAACAGTACATAAAAGATTAGTCGTCCTGTGAACAGCCTCTCTTTAAACATTCATCGTTCATTTGCTCTTGTTACGTCCTTTTGTTGTTATTCGAGACCAGGCGCACAAGGCGCACTTGGGTGAAAAATGTACGCGGGCTAGATCAAAAAAATCGATTTGAGAGATGGCGCGGTGTCTCGCGTCATCACAAGTCACTCCTACTTGAGTTCATTCTTGCACTTTTATAGTTTGTTCAAAACGCTTCAAGATTTTTACACATTGATGTTTTAGAATCCTGTGCAAGGATTATAACTCCTACTTCAAAATCTTCTCCGTTATGTCTGTGGGTCCTATGCGCTCCTGGTGGAGTGTTTTCTTTAACTTCATGCCTGTCGTCTAGATGATCTTTTGTACGACGCAGAATATTTATACGACGACCCGTTCCGCCATTGTATCCGTCCCTAAATGCTTTAGAAGAAATAGGGTACAGTGTAAGTGTACTTATTGGACTCGTTAGCGCTATTCTTAAACCGTGCTCAGAAAATCAACAGGAATGTTTGTTGCAATGTTTTACGATTTAGCAGTGTTATTTACCAGATCTGGTGATATATATATATATATATATATATATACATATACATATACATGTGTATCTGTATGTGTGCATAGTATCAATGTACGTGTGTATTGTTATGTATACAGGTGTTGGCTGTGTGTTCGGGAGTATACATGATCGTATATGTGCGAATGATCGACAGCAGCACTTTCATATGTATTAATCATGGATAATCGGCATATTGCTGGCAGTTATGGCGCTTTAGATGCCAAGAATTAGTAACGTCAGCGAACTACAAGTAACGTATCGTATTTGCTCCCAAATATTCACACACATCTACAACACACGCAAATATATACATAGACGCACATCAACATGTACTGATATAATATACACACTGATACACGTACATAACTGCACATATTTACGTACACACACACTAACATATATCGTACATGCGCCATATATACCGGCACATATATACATGTATACTTAAAAAGAATCAAGCTTTCGACGTAGATCAATCCCTTAGAGATGCACCATTAATTCGACTTTATCAAGCATCGCTAGAGGTGATTGAGTACATATCTGGCATATATAACTCGTGCTGGCCCACCAATAATATTGATTCATTGCTGCTATCCTCTCAAAGAAGTCTGGTACCAATTTACCGACCCCGTAGGAATAGAAGGCTTGGTGAACGGGGGGCACAGGACCGAACCCCATGTTTATTTCAGAGCACCTCTAACCGCTGCGCTACACGTGCCTCGTGCACATTTATATATATATATATATATTTATTTATTTATTTATGGCGCAGTGGTCGGAGGTGCCCAGCAACACACACGTGGAATCGATCCTCGCGCCCATGGCCTACCAAGCCTTCCATCCCTCCGGGATCGGCAACTTGGCACCAAACTTATCTTGGAGGATGGCAACACTTGCTCGATACATCGGTAGGCCATCGCGAGTCATTGTAAAGGCCAGATATGTATTTAATCACCTATAAACGATACTTATTGAAGTCGAATGCATGGTGCATCCCTCAGGCATTGATCATATATATATATGGCTTTTTTGTTTATGTCGACGAAGCTTCAACATTTTCTAACCCTAGTGGCAGTGTTATCGACTTCAATATTATACTACCGCTTCCATAGAACATATAGCTATTTTTTGCCCCACTATTCTAGAAATGTTCTGACGAGAAAAAGCAGGAATGCGCAATTAATACGAGATTTTTCCTAAAAGAAGGTCTTCGACTTTCGAAGAAGTTGTTCTGCGTTCCACAGGTGATCGGGACTTCTATAAAATATGCATGGAACATTTCGTTTCCCGTGCCTCACCTTCTTTTATGGAAATCGCGGTCAGTTGTTGCATCGCCATTGTCTTTCTCATATTTTTGGTGTTGTTTTCATTAGTATTTTCTGGTCGAAATTTATCCCCTCACATCCTACATTTGGTGTCCCAATTATCATTTCCGATATTACCAACGTTTGTTCTCGCATACTCCTCCTATTCTTCAAGACATTGTTTCATTCGTTGAAAAAAAAATCGAGAAAAAACAAAGGAGGAAATCGATGACGACAATAACAAATCTTTTAGAGGTATGTGATGTACGTGTGGTCTCCGTTCCACTTATAAATTCACTGAGGCGTGGAATGTGTAGACGGCCGGACTTTCGGGTCCAGCTAATGTGTAAGTTAGTGGTTTGTCCTTCACGGGCATATCTACCGCAGAATTGCCACCACTGAAAAGTCGCAAAGCTCTCGAGATCCGCAGTTTGCAAGAGATTCCCTAGAGAACACGATATTTATATGTCAATGTAACACTAGCAGAACTGGTGGAAAAACTGCTAAATTAAAAGACGTGCTAATAGTGAAAGAAATGTGGCGCTTCCTACAAAATCTTCGACAGATGTTATTGAAGGAAACCAGGAACTATATCAATGTAGAATTATGCCGTTAACGCTCTGCTTTGTTCTCGTTCTTCCAATGCCTTCGCTTCCTTCTCTTCATGAGTATTGCTGTATGACAAATAAAATCTGGCGACTGTGAGAGATTTTTATTGTGACGACGTGAACACTATCGTAACACTGAGAAACAGATTGTGAAGAATTCGGCAGAGTAGGAACTCTCTACCATCCTAGTAGAACAGAATAGACTGCTTTGGAACCAATTCGATTGTTATTCATGTAAACATTAAACTCATTTATTTGTTGTTTTCTTCTACAGCACTTGTTTGCGATTTCGTTCACATCGTCAGTGATCTTGGAGTGTGGTTCATATTGGCGCGCTACAATTGCTAATACGTTCCCTGGATCGATCCCTCCAACTCAAGCAAGTGTGTCGTTTTTTTGTTCAGTAATCGCGAGGTTTTTAAACAGCATACATTTACTTCCATAGAAAAACACAATACAATACAACGCTAGCTGACGTTTCGGCAGTATCGCCTTCTTCAGAGCCGCTTTTTTCGTGACTTCCAATGAGGAAGTTTAGAACAGCTGATTATAGTCGCATGTGGTCGACGACTGCACCATCCCACATCAAAAATCGATGCGGAAGTATGGGATCAGGTCGCGTATGACCTCCGGGCATTCGTCCCTACTATTCATTGTAAGGTTTTTGGCATTTATCCAAAAAGCCTCAAGGAGTTTTCGCGCTGGTGTTTTGGACTCCTGTGCAAGGATATTGACTTTTACTTCAAAATCGTCTCCGCTATGCTTTTGTATCCTATGCGTGCCTAGTGGGGTGCTTCGTCTTAGTTTTCGTTTGCCATCTAGGTGTTCTTCTATACGGATGCTAAAAGGTCTGCCCGTTTCGCCAATATATTCATCTCCGCAATTGTTACACGAGATCAGGTATATCGTACCTGAACTCATGCAATCACCGTCCCTGCCGTAAGGGCAAATTACGCAATTTGTTGTTTCACACAGACGGTCATACAGGCGGTTGCGAACTAATTGGCGACGTAGACTAGCCGGTGGTATTTCAACTATCGCTACCGATTCCTCTAGAACTGCCCTTCTTAAGCATCGTTTTATAGCTACGCTTACTTCATCGCTTATAAAAGGCAACATAAACGGGACTTTCTTTTGACCAAGTGTTTCGCGTGGGCGCGTCGCTCTGCTTCTAAACTTATCTCGTGGGGTTACTATTTCGTAGCCATTGGAGATGACCATTTGCCGAGCCAAGTCGCGCGATTCTTCCTTTAGTTGCCTGGTAGTGCACACAGAGGTGGCTGTTCGAAACATGTTTTTCCCAATCGCCCTCTTTGTGTGTGAAGGGTGGGAAGAAAGGAAATGAACAAGAATGTTCGTGTTACTTGGCTTTCGATACCACTTTATCAGGTAACCGCTCCTCGATAGGTTTATTTGAACGTCCAAAAACGGAAGCTAGTTTTTTCTCGGTTTCTCCCGGGTGAACTTTATGTACTCGGACTGCTCGTTAAATAATTCAAAGCATTTGTCCATCTCTTCCTGCGTAGAGAAGACGACAAAACAATCATCTACATATCTGCAGTAGAGTAGTGGCCGGAGATCGAGAAGAGGGGCTTCTATCTTAGACATAAACACAATGGCAAGGCTTGGTGCCAATCGCTGTCCCATTGCCAACCCCCTTATTTGTGCGAAATATTTCCAGACCATCTGGAAATCGAGCAGTTTAGGCACTCTTTTAAGAGAGCCATTAGCTGCTGGATGGACAAGCCATGCATATTTGTTCTTCCTTCATGTTCAACAAGAAGTTCGAAGATGGCTTGCATTGCGGGGTCATTCAACACGTTGGTGTACAGTGCGGTAACGTCGAAGGGCTCCATCACGTACGCGTTATTAGGAGACGCGTTACATAGACGTTCTAGGAACATTAGGGTGTTTGTGAGGTGACCTGGAATGTGGTTAAGCACTGGGTAAGTATCAGGCTTAAAACCAGGTCATTCTATCCGTTGGCCCGTCCACACAGCTGATGATCGGTCTAACCTTAAATGATGACGGATTGGTTGACGCATGATCATCAGGTGATACCAACTTATGTGTTTTAATAAGTAGGTATAGGACGGGACATGTTGGTCTATCGATTTTAAAGTGCGAAAAAACCGATGATTTTAAACCTGCAGCCTTTGCCACGCTGACCCATTGATTGTTTAGCTTTCGGTATTGACTTTTATATCCCTTTTCAGAGGATGGGCGATAGAGAGTAGCATCACTAAGATGTTCCTCTGTTATCTCAACATCCAGCTGGCGAGGGATAACTACGAACTCTCCCCCCTTATCACTAACAGACAATCTTATTGTTTTCAAGTTTATTAATTCTCTAATTTCCCGCATACCACATTTTTGTGCGGCTCTAAGGTTAGAGATAAACTTTCTATCGCGGTAGTGATCAAGGGTCTTGAGAACGCCGTCCGAAAACACGCGAAATTCATGTCAACTCCATCGTTAGGGTCCTGCTGTCTAAAAAACGTTTTAGAGATGGTGGTAGTGCTGCCGCCTCTTGATTTTTATCTCTATTTGATGTTTCGAAAAAGCAAAAACGAAAAAGCGGTGGTTTTTTCGAGAAGCTGTTGATCATGTAATTACCAAAGAGTTTTTCGTTTTTTTGTAAGTGTTATTGAAGCGTTTGGCCTAGTAGATTGTATATCAGCATGCCCTTCCAGGCTCTGAAGAAGGCGATACTGCCGAAACGTCAGCCAGTGTTGTATTGTATTGTGTTTTTCTATGGAAGTACGTGTATGCTGTTTAACGACCCAGCGATTGCTGAACAAGAAAACGACGCATTCATATTCCAATGCCGAGGTTAATAGAAAGTCGATCCTGGGAACTATTTCAAGCAAGTGTTCCATGATTTCTGCAAAGTAGATGAGATGTTAACAAAGTCGTCTAGTGAAGATAACATCCAGTTTGTTGGCTGGGTCCGCTAGCTTCTATGCGGGCTAAATGGTATGTAGCCATTTCAGTGAATTTGAAGATAAAAGCGATTAGCTCTGCGTTATTCCTAATGAGATTCTTCGACCTGTCGAAAGTTTCTCTTCACCACTCCACTAAATTGTTGTTTACATGGATTTCTTTATGGTGAATAACTCCTGAGACCGCAGTACTACTAAGTTTTCTTCCATCTACCTAATTTTTATACTATTATGTAGTAACATTTCCTTCGTAACACTATGTTAAGACCGAGGAGAAGGTATAGATTGATGTAGATTCTATCTCTATGTCTAAACAGCAGTTTTCGTTACTTTTCGAATAAAAGTCGATTGAGGACACTTCGTTTACGGTAGATCTTCGCATAATTTCTCTCGGATGTCATACGTTATTATCCAAACAACCAAACACCCACTGCATTGTTTTGAGAGTGCAACTCACACTGTGTAAACCGCATCACGTCATCACTTAGTTCTGTGCTCGTGTTTGACCGTCATGATTCAGGTGGCGTTATGACCCTACTGCATAATCGCTGTATTTGTGGCTTTATCCAGACTAAAAATCGACAAACTAATAAGCACAATTCGAAACGAGCGATTTTTTTCTCGGTCGTGGTCGATTCTGTTGTTGGCGTTGTTGCTGCCGCTTGTGCTGTTGCAGCCGTCGGCTCTGCACTTGATCGGTTGGCGACCGCCGTTCGTTTTGCACTTTTGCCTCCCACCCAGTCTCCATTGAACCGCGCCGGCCACACTGATCGTCCCACCTCCGTCCCCGGTCTGCACTAATCGTGCCCACACTCTTGTGCATCGTCTGCCGAAAATTTCTCCATCATTGGTTTCGTAACTAATTTTCTCGCCTTTACTCTACGAGGGTTGATTTCCTTATTATCTTTGATTTGTGGAGTGAAAAACGGCCAGCTCAAATCTTCGTCGCTGTTCGCACTCTATTAATATCCCTATATGGACGGATTTCATTTCAGCATTATGCACGTGTACTCTAGAACACCACCCCTTATTGACTTTCTCAAATCTTCGCCAAAACACGCTTCCGTTTCATCAGGTTATTCCGTTGACTCATGGGTAAAAGGTGATCTTTTCGATTTCTTTTTCGTTCATCTCGCTCTCTCAAATCACGGCTCCTATGATTTCCCGATATTCTGCTGAAATACGCCTGATTTTACTGACTCGGAAGCGTCACTGATATCATATGTCTGTGTTTTTATAGCTCTGAATCCATGTTCGAATGATTTCAAAGATCTGTTTCCATTTCTTTCCACCTTTTACCTACAGCCTAAGAGCTCTATGTTGATCGTTTTCCACTTTTTCTTCCGTATACAATTCGTTGTTTGATTTAAGCTCATTGTCGTCGGTCATTCATCCATGACGATTCATTTACGACTTCATTTTCTCTCTACAGCCTTACAATTAAAGAGTGTAGAAGAAGTTCTTTTTCTCAACTAATGTCTCAGCATTACGCCATTCCTGAGCCACAATTACTGCTTTCGGTCATGGCTTATGGCTTTCTTATGTGCCTTATGCATAATTCAATTTACATTAAAGAAAATTCCTTGTTCCTTTTTTCAATGGAAGAATCAAGGCACTTTATAATGCTGTAATAAATGGGAAGTGAAAAGAAACCCTTCAAAGTTGAACCAGTAACACCAGGTTGCTTTAGATCCCACTTATAGCTATCGTTAAGCCTCAACAATGAGTAAACTAATAAGCGCTCCGTTACCTTGTTTGATAACGTGCAAGTAGTTAAGTCGCGGTAGTTTCATTCGCTGGTTCATCGCTAGCAAGAATACAACGATCTACACGAAATTAATCCCGTCCTATGTCTTCGGAACACAGTCTCAGTTGTCATAAGACTATCATATCTTCATACTTGATACTTGAACGGCCCGTCACCACTAGTTCTGCGGGCCCCAGCATATTCACCATTTTTCGGCGATTTGTTGGTTAAGCCGCTGTGGTTTCCTTGAATCTCGAGGACAGTCTGGCCAAAGTCTGCTCCAGGTCTTCACGACAGATAGCTGCAGCCTTTGTGGATCAGAGGGAGATTTGCCAACACGCGACTTTGATACCAGTACGGTGGTGGATCCTGGTATTGGTTTAGTCTTAGCTAGGCTTCCTGATGGAAACGCCGGACTCCTTCTCAACCTGGGAAACCCTGCCGAGGGACGAATCCCCCTCTGTACATCGCAGTACGACACAGAGGAACACCTCTCAGCCACGATGAGGCGGTAAGCCGTTGGGAGAGACTATCATATCACTAAATGAATATCTCCTCTTTTATTTCGTTTTGCTTTTTCTCTTTAATTCTGTCATTTTTCGTATAATATAATTTCCATATTTTTATTTTCATCGATCCAGCCCCTTAGTTACTCGTGGTCTTCAATGTTCATAGCGATTTTGAAGGGAAAAGAACTATGTTTGGATTCGACTGAAAATTGATTTTACCACTTTGGAAATCAGAATCATTCACTTCCTTAATCATTCATTATCAGCAGTATTTCCTGTAAAATATAAAAAAAGCGTCTGCTAGTCGTATTTATCCAGATACAATAGCGGGAATGGCAGGAATTTTTTTTCATCCATAGTTCTTCAAGTTCTTTCATGCAGTCGCACATATCTCGGTTTTAATTTCCGTTATTTCCTTTGTTGGTTGGTTGGCTCATTGTTGTATGGACAAACTGGCCAGCATTGAGAGATTGTCAAAAGGAACTCGACCCCAACTAGACGACCACATGTGGTGGTTGTCCTCCAGCCCATCATGAAATGATTGCCGCCGGTCGTCTGAATCTGAGTCACCGCCCATCAAAGTGTGGGAACCACTTCGACCTACTATTGAATTACTGAAATCGAATTCATATCTAACTTTCTACAATGCATACTTTATTGTATAAGTGATATTAGCGAAATTTTTTAGTTTTAATCCGAATCGAGGTCACGCCTTAGCCAGAATATTGCCAAGAGGTAAGAACCGCGGCCGATGACCGTGAGTGTCATATTTAATTTCAATCTCCATCGTAAATGTAAAAGTGCGCATAGAATTATGAGAGAGCACGTAACTGTTTCTATTGCGATTTTCCTTCGAACTTGATTGTCACTTTTATATTCCTCGACTTCATGTTCACTGATTCCCTTGGTTAAGTACGAATCAAGCAGTGCGTGCTACCATTGCTTTAACTTTCATTTACTGTCTATTCTTTTCTCATGGTACGGTAGAGTGTGAAATGCATTCACAAGAATGCTAAGACATAAACAAAGGTTCCTTTAAAGGGCACTAAGTTTTGCTCATCGTTTCTCAGCATTCTTGTGGTCGTAGCAGTATTGTTGACAGTAGCTATGTGAATGACATTGAATCGACAGTTCAACTAAGCCGCTTAGAGATTTTCATAAATTTGCAATCACACAGAATAAAGAGATAGTCAGATTGTCAGGTAAACAACTGAATTTTCAATATTAGTTCAGAACAAGTGAATTCGATGTGTTCAAGTCACAAACCGATCTTATTTTCAATGAAATAAAAGAAATACCCTAAACGGGGACTTCTAATGAACAACTTTTAACTCGGCTGATATGCAATGAAGCGACTACGCGTCTCTGGCGTGTGAACTGTTTCTGATAAAGTTCTCGCTTCCATGCGAACTCGGTCCGTTCACGCTTTAAGGATTGGTGGATTGATAACCTGCTCGTCCGATGAACGCTAAGCCGCCCACTGCTTAGCATTTTGTTCGACATACGCAGTTTCTACTTTCGGTTGACAAAAAAAAAAACAGCAACGTAATTACCTAGACCACAATCAACGTCATTTGATTCATTATCTTCTATGTCATCTTAACATCAAAGGTGATCTTAATGTTTCAAAATGTATTGTCACAGATTCGTACTCTATGCAGTGATTTCAATGCGCACTTGGCTAAATTTGGTTATCATTTCAAGCTTGACTTTAGGCAAATATATCTGGGCTCGTAATGAAGCCGACTAGTTGTGATACAGGAGTCGATTCTATAGGTCTTTAACAACAAGATTTTTGCTCCTTACTCTACCACTGATGAGTTTCTGATTTTTCTTGAGCCCAAAAACCTTTTCTTCTCTCCGTTTTTTCCTCATCGTTTTGAATCAGGAAGCTATTAAATAAACGAGATTTCGTCCGTCAGAACGTCATGCTGTCCCCGAATACGTTGTTGGTCTTTGCTGCTGCCATAATTCTGTCCAACGGTTTCAAAACTGGCATTTCTTCTGAACTTTGCTAAAGAATTGAATCTTAGACAAATTTTAAACTAAAGGGACACTGTGGGAAATTTTCACTTAGATTTTTAACTGCTTTCTTGAGATATATGTGGAGAAATTTCCAGTAGTTATTGGAAACCAAGCACTGTACGTATAGGACAGTTTGCCAACAATTCTGTTCTAGTGCAGGCTGTTAGTTTAGTCTAAATATTGATCGAGCCCGAATAATTATATTAAATTTCTTTTGAAAAGCTAACAGTGAGTGCAACAATACACTGAAAGTACGGTAACATTCTTTGGTCTGTGAGGAAAAAACAAGCTTGAGTGGCTTTCAACAAAAGCACGTCTCAGGGTGAATAAAGTAAATGTAGAGGTAATTAAGTCAAACGAACAAGAAATTAGCCTCCACTGTTGGTCAGATTTCGACTTTTACGAGTTTTTTGGAGGAAAAATTGCTTAGAGGTTTCCTGCAAATATCAATGATTTGATACATCAGCAGGCAACCGCAAGTAATTTTAAAGGCAGTATCACTCTGCGTTGCTACGAATCGAATCAAATGCATGACGCATCCTTAAAGGAATGATCAGCTCGAGGCGTTGCAAGTTTTCGGGTAGAATTTTCAAAGTTCACAGCTGTTGCAACAACTTTTGAGTTGTTATTCAGTTTTGCGAGAATGTCTCACGTCCTTTTACTGATCATGAATCAGTCCTTACGAAGCAAAAACACTTCCGTCAATTTTTCGCAGCGGTGTTTGTTATGTGTAAGATAGCACTATAAATCCTTTCACCAGCGAAAAGGTCAACTCGTCTACAATCGACATTATCCACTGGTGACACTCACACGCAAATTCTGCTTATGTTATACATCGGTGTGGTGCCTTGACAGATTCCTGTATTTTGCCGTACATCCTAAGCAAAGCGAGAGTTTTCTAATCCCAGTAGAACTTCACAGATCCATGGGGTGGTTAGTGATGCCGTCGACCAGGAAGCGAGGGTGCTAGTTTGATCCTCGTTCCAACCCTTCTCCAATCGGCGTGGGAACGCGTTCGCCCTGCTATCGCCAAGATTGCAACTAGAATTGACACGACCACCACTCTATGATATTCATAAAGAAAACGAAATCCTTAAGCAGTAGCTGAAATAATACATTGAATGTTCGAAGACCATTGTGGAAGTGTGAAGAAAACGAATCTAACGCTAGAAGTGCCTGGATCAGCACAGTAAATGTGATGATGGATCTTGTAAAATAAAATCAAAAATGAAGAAGTAGCACTTCACAGTTCCATAGAGGCCAATTCTCACCTTCTCGTCGCTCCAGAATGAAAACAGTTTCAGTTGAAGTATGGCGACCTACCAATTTTCTATGTAATTGAAGCAGTCCTATAGTTGTTTTCACTAACAATAATTGTTCGATACCTCCTTTCTTTAAGGCCTGATTTTCCCGGTTTGCACTATAGCCCTTGTGATGCCACTTTTCTTTCATATTTCTTCGTTTTTTTTCTCTAACTCGCTTTGTGTTGAGAAATGTTTTTTAGAATTATCTAAAATCGTAGTAGATTATCAATTCAGCAATGATAACTACAATGATGCTGAGATATTCACAAAACTCTGGAGCGCAGGCGTCTGCGGTTGGGATCCAACTCGCTATAGGTTTAGACGCAGCTGAAAGATAGAGAAAACGAAGGACCCACATGGTGTGGTGGTTAACACGTTAGCCTCCGGAAAGGGTAATAGCAACTTTGATCGCTACGGCGGAGAGCTGCGGTACGGAATTTTGCAAACATCTCAGCATCATTGTAGTTATATTTGACATCATACCCTACCATGAAAAAGAGTAAACATTAAATAAGAAAATTCTATTAAAGATGTTTTTTAAAGAAGTATTTAATAAGCTGAGAGAGAGGCGAAACGAAGGACCCGCATGGTGTGGTGGTGAACGCGTTACTCCCCGGAAAGGACAATAGCGCGTTCGTTTCCCACCGCATACACCTGCGGTCCGGAGTTTTGCAAATATCTCAGCATCATTAAAGTTATATTTCGCAATATTATATTCTGCCGTTAAAAAGAGCAGACAGTAAATAGTTAAAATTAAAGTTAAAATTGTATTTTATAAGTGTTTTCAACTGTTTCTACGTTCCTTGTGTTTTTAGAAGCTTCAATTTCTTACTTCTTCTTGATGTTGGTCTCTATCTTCTGTTGGTTTCCAATTTCATGTGCATTCTTGATAATGGTAATGATGAAAAAGTGAGGGACGATGAATTTCTAACTTTACAACGTAGTACACTGAATATACAAATAATTGCCCTGAATATTTGAATACCGTGACGCGATTTAAATATATTTATTCTTTCAACCACAGGGCAGCGAGATTTTACAGTTATCACTCGTATTATCTGAGTTGAATGCGATAGCCCAGCATATATATATA